>JAQFXT010000003.1:0-310322 GCA_034683725.1 Strigamia crassipes | reverse complement strand
AAATGCCAAATAATTGCTTTATTCAAATCCAACAATATTAATTTGTTTTGCTTAACCTTTAAATCAACTATTTTGTGATATTCACGAAGTGAGTGAATTTTTCACTCACTTTCTAAACTTTTGAAATGTAGTTGTAAATAAACCGGTTGAGCTTGTACAGTCGTATCCGAAGCATTTACTTGCTTTTGCTTTCTTCTTACTAGGACTCAGGCCCAACTGAACAGTGAACACACATCTATAAACTACAACAAAAAGGAACAGACCTGCATACACTAATCTTATGTGTATATCTATGCTGTGTATTATGTGTACACAGGTATTCTTTCATTGTGATGGGCCGTGACATTATTTCAGTTTTAGCAAGTGTCAAAAGTTGTCATTCTGGCATGGTAGCTTTCTCTGAACTACGTACCGCAATTTCAAGGCCACCCAGTGCACTTAGGTTATCAATCCACCCCTAAAATTAGTTCGTAGTGTAATATTATCAAGTTAAATAATGCTTGAACTCACTGGAAAGGGGTCTTCCCACGCACACGTCACAATGCTTGGGCGAACTATAGCTCGCGGGAGATTCCCACCTTCTTCCATGAATAGGTATTCTGCCAAGAATTTAGTACATATGTACGTGTTCGGAAAGTCGCCAACTATTTGTTTCCACATTTTGTCTGCATTTTTGTCATCCAGATTGCTGTATAGAATTTTTTTTTTTGACAATTTACTATAAAAGCATAATTAATTAACTCACTCAAATATTTCAATAACTTTCGAAGGATTTATGTTTGGGGTATAAACAATCTCTTCAATTGACGCTCTGTTGTAATTTGAGAATGCGGTTGACACGTGAATTACGGCCTTATTACAGAAAATAAATTAGAATTTTGCATGGCAGTCAACGGTTGAAGTTATATAATATTCTTACTGCAAGTTGGTTCATTTTGTGGCATACTTGAAGCAAATGTCTTACGGATAACAGATTGGTTTTAATGGCGTATTGTATTGGCTCTTTAAATTTAATAGTTGCAGCTAAGTGAAATACGATTGATACATTTTCAGCTAGTAACTCGACATCACTCGAATCAAGTCCAAGAAAAGGGAGAGAAATGTCGCCATTTAGGACATTTATTTTCTCAAGAACTGTAGAATTATTCGCTTTTATCTTGTCAAATGCCTAATAAGTAATACTTGTTATTTTCTGTTCTTATTTATTTCCAAAATTGTTGATACGTACCATTGAACTGAGTATGTCCTTCAAACGCTGCGCCGCATCTTTACCTTTCTTGGCTCGTACAAGAATATAAACAGCACGAATATCAGGGCAAGTGCGCAATAGTTTTTCCAATAGAACTTTCCCCAACAAGCCAGTTGTACCGGTAATAAATACACTGCGGCCTAAGAAAAATTGATTCATAGTTGAAGCCATGGTTCAATTCAACCCTCCAGATTTACGTTGAATGAATTGCTGAAGATGGTACCACAAGATCTTTTTGTCAACGTGTGTGAATGAAATATGAATTGTTTCTGTTACGAACAGCTGTTTTGGTTATTAGTTTGAAACTAGTCAGCTGTTTTTTTAAATTATTCCTGTATCAGCTGCAAACTGATCAAAATTCCTTTTGTTTTGTTTTTAAAATATATTTTACAAAAAAAATAACTTATTGATCTTCTTCAGATGTTCTTAACCTCTTGACCCCTGCAAACCTCACCTGATCAGTTATTTTAAAGAAAAACAGTCACATCAATAAAAAAATTAAAAAAAAATTTTTTTAAATTATTTTCAAATTCTTTTTTTATCAACTGCAAATTTACCAAAATTTCTTGTAGATTTTGTATACTGGTACACAATCTATTTTACAATCTAAATATAACTCGTAGACTTTCTCTTAGATTTTTCCAACAATGGGAGGGAAGTAGGGGCTGTCGCCCCATCTACTGGACCCCCTCCCCAACTCATTAACCTCACTTTATAAGTTATAGTAAAACGCTCACCAATAAATTAAGAATTATAAATTATTTTAAAATCCTATTACAGTCGAACCTTGTTATAACGAATCGCGTTATAACGAATTTTTGATATATAACGAATTTTTTTTAATGACTTGGTTGGTTCGCCATAGAGTACCATGTTAAAAAATTTCGAAATAACGAATTTTGATATAACGAAGTATTTGTTATAACAAACAAGTTTTTAGGAACACTCTAATACCCACAAGCTCTTTTTATAACGAATTTTGAAAATTAATTACATGACTCACTCGTTTACATGCTGTGACAGAACATTTCATTTTTTAAATTGATGAAAATGAACATTTTATTTCAAAAATACTCTAAAAAGTTAAATTCAAACAAAAATCACCACGTGTATAAATAAATAATTGTTTTTTATGATAAACATGAATTTGTTTTCAGTTACAGAATTAAAAAAAAATTTTGTATTCAAATTTTTTATAACAAACTCTCGTTATAACAAACAGATTTTCGGGTCCCTTGCGATTCGTTATAACGAGGTTCGACTGTAGTATCATTCTTGTTTTTTTTTTTTTTTTTTTTTTTGTTGCTTTTATAGAGAATTCACCACTAGCTTCGACAATGTTCTTTGGTGTTTTGAATACCAATGAGAAAGGTGTTACAAAGCGGTCATCGTTCGCCCGACCAATCCCGAACCACGTAACAAACCTTTTTCGCCTTCAGATTGGTGGCTATAGATGGCTGCATTCACCATTTCGATAATGCACACTTGCTCTTTGCGCCATCTGTTGTGGATTTTCACAACCAAAATACAAATGGCATTTTGATCACATTCAAACTTCTTATGGCTGTTTCTTCGATTTTCTATTGGTAAATTCTCTCATAAAATACACCTTGCGCTTGAGTAATTGTTAAATTTGACCTAATTATTTGACAATTACTCGGCGTGCTCGGTATATTACTACTGATAATTTGCCGTGTAGCAGCCGCATTCCCCAGTCTGTCAATCAATTGGTTTATAATGGTGGCATCCACCTGCTTAGAATCGCCATACTTGCCTTTCTCCGTCATCCCACGTAGAACCGCTATGTATGTGGCCACCGATTCACGTAGTCTCTTGCGTAGCCGATGTCTCATGATCACTGGCGGTACTAGTGGGCTAAAGTATACCCGGATCTCTACTATATCCTCAAAGTCCAGATCTCTGATCTTCGCTGGTACAATTAGCCATGAGTGTCCGCCCCCATGGATGCGACCAAAAACATTTTCAGGCGTCAGCAGTAGACAGGTGGAATCACACCATTGATGATGATTGAGAGATAGAAAGGCCTTTGGTGGACAAAACATTTAGTTTGGATTTTATTAGTAGCGCGCCATTTCTGCCATTAAAACAAAACTTTAAATATTATTTGAAATGATGCGCGCATTAAATAGAAGTTAATTGATGAATAGAACGATGCTCACTTGTTCAAAAACAAGTGAGTTTAACTGCTGTCTGGTGTCGAAAGTTAGAACCTTTGCCTCCATTTGATCATTATTATACTATTTTTAGACTCTGGTTAGTTTTAAGGGGCAGAAAATTTCAATGTGGAGTAATTAATTAAATAAATAACTAATGACTACAAATTTCACTGAAAATCGAGATTAGTATCGTACAAACAAATTCACAAATTTTTAGCAAAAATAAATAAACTGAAAAAATATTTTCCTATGCATGAAAATGGTTAACGGAAAATTTAACTTTTCTTGAACTAAAATAAACATTCCTATTTTATATATTTTATATTTTAATTTTAACAATTGAATTAATATTATCAATAATGTTTAAATTGGTTAAGAAAAATCTACTAAAAATGTATTTGTTTTAAGTTGATAAGTTATCAACTGAAAACATTTTAAGCGAGGTCATCAATGATAACTTCGTTTACTTATTTTCCTTAACTTATCCTAAGCAACAATGACGTGTTTGCGCGTGCTCAGTTGAACAGTCATTCAGATCTCTGCTTCACACACGCATGCGCGTTAGTGATAATAATATTTCAATAAGAAGTCATTTATTTCACTTATTTTTATTCACTTTCACAAACTTTAAGTATTTGCTTAACAAATTTGCATGCACATAATGAGAATTTATCGGTTCATAATCCACACGTTTGAATGCTGTACACATTGCGCTGATCTGACATGTGACGTAAAATGCGCAAACATTTTGTGGTGGGAATTTTGATTTCATGTCTCGGCCTACCGGTAAGGTATCACGTATCACACAAAATCGGAAATAATTATTTACAATCAATGAATTACAAAAATAAATTTTAAGACGAGTATATCAAAGGCATCGGATGTATATCACAAATCTTCTATTTTTTTTCTGGAAACAGTTCAAAATAGTCTGGCGGAGGTGCTTCCGGTTCATACGGTGGCGGATTGGAATTTTGGAGACAGTAGCACACGCTGATCGTAGTATTAGAATTGAAATTGGAATTGCTGCTATAGTTGTAGGTTCTGATTTTTTGTCGTACGAAACAATAACACCAGATGATTAGTCCTAGGCACACGAATGTAACCGCTGTACCGATTACTGGAATTGCGGCCGTGACAAACAGCTTACCTTCATTCGTCATTGTCGAAAAAACAAAGACTGGCAAAAATTGTAAACCTTAATTGGCTGGAAATCGATGTTAAAGGTAAATTTATATCTTACCTTTTTATTTTAGACTAAAAAAGCTATTATTAAATCCAAGGTTAAGCGGTCCTTTGAAGACTATTCTGAGCAAACATTGTAGTTCGTAAATAGGTATAGGTTGCTGTTGTTTTCTAACGATAAGTTAGATAGCGATAGATAGATACACAGCAGCTCAATCTATTTAACTGTTGTTTGTAAAAGTAAAATTATTTTGGAGCAAATTCAAAAGATAATGGTTTTTTTTTTATAAATAATAAAAATAAAAAAAAGGTTGGAGCAATTTGCCAAGAATGCAAATAAAAAATAGTACATTGGCATTGCTTGAGCTTTGTAAATGTTTTCTGAATGAATTTCGATTTTCGACTCAATACTGTTTCTTCGATTTATGTAGCTGGAAATAGTTCATTGTATGCAGGTGGAGGTGTTTCGTGACGTAGATTCGTGTTTACTTGGAAAGACGGTTGCTGAATGTGGTATACGTAGACTGAGAAATCACTCGACTGTTGTGTGGTTGATGGACAAGTTTGAGTCTCTGGACGTGAAAGCGAATCCTTTCGTGAACGAATGCACGAAATCATTATAAACAACGTCATAATGCCGAGCCATGCCAGTAGAACGATAATGAATACATCCATTTTTATGTGAGAATAAATTTCCGTGCGAAATTATCCGCTGCTAACCGATAATAAAGAAGCAGATATGGTTTATGAATGACGTCATTTTTCAAATTCGACTGCAACTGGCTTGTTAAGTGGTGTTAGGACTGCCGCCTGACTATGAGGGCGCCACCTCAAAACAACAACAAAACGTCCCTTAAAATCGCAAATCAAATCTCACGGGGAGGGAGGAGGTGGGGGGGGAGGCGTCAAAATTCAACTATGTTTTGTGCGGCAAATTTATAAATACCGTATTTCCTTTGGTAGTGTAGACCAGTGCTACTCAAAGTGGGGTCCGCGGACCAGTGCTGCTGGTCCGCGAGTAAGTTTGGTTCATTAGCATCAGGTTGTTAGAACCTTAGAAATAAATTACATTTTTATAATTTTAAAATTTTTAACTGATAATTACTTAGGCAAAGCCTGTGCTGTGTTCAGCTGATTTAGACCCGATACATTATAGTGGACTAATTTTCACACGTTTTCGTCGTTTTAAGCTGTATTAGACAGTTTTGTTACATTTCCATCAATATTTTCTTATTTTCTACCCGTTTTAAACAGTTTTTGCACATTTTAGACAGTTTTGAATGGGTTAAAACAGGTAGAAAATGAGAAAGTATTGATGAAAATGTATCAAAACTGACTAAAACGGCAAAACCTGTAAAAATTAGTGAACCGACAAATGAAAAAATTAGTAAAAAAAATAAACAGGCCCATCTTTCCCAATAAAATTTGAGTTTTTTTTTACTTAAATGTTACTTCAGTGGTAGTTCCATAAAAATTTCACCGCAACTGAATATGTAACTGGTCCGCAACGCATTGGAACAAAAAAATACCGGTCCGTGACATGACATATTTTGAGAAGCACTGGTGTAGACCAGATTTTAGTGTTAACAAAGTTACGAGGTATTCAAACATCTGTTCATAATATTTTTCTGGCTGAGAAACACAAATTCATGAAAATTAGGATCAAATTTCTGCTACTGCTAATTGAAGGTTATTTGTTTATTGAATTAATTTTGTTGTTTTCAAATGTTTTTGGACTGAAATCGAGCAAAAATAACGGAAATATAAATAAATAAGTATATGAGTTTTAAAAGTTTACAGTAGATTAAGCATTTCTATGTGATTTCAGACATGCAGTAGGAAAGTGTGATGTTTGTTTAATGTGTTTATGTGCAATTAATACATCACGACATTTCTTGTAATCACTTGGGATTTATTTTAACATGAATTTGTATCGCACAGCACAAGTCGTTTTTTTTTTTGTTTTTTTTTTACGTATTGATAGTTATTAGGTCGTTTTTTGTTTAAACCGTCGGCTTTGCCACCAGGGGTGTTGTGGCATAAACCGTATGAAGAAAAATCACCGAGAGGTTCAGACAACGGTGATCTAGTTTGAAAATCGGAGCCGATTTATTCTGTTTTCAGTCGCACTTGAAATTTAAAAAACAAAACATGTTTAATTAAACACTACTTTGTGAATGCGTTTAGTGTTTCTTGTGTAATTAGATTTGTTCAGGGTTAGAATTTTTCTGCGAAAATGTCTACACATGAGTTATATGCAGAAAGCAATTATCTCGGACGAGTCAATTTAAGCCAACAAACTCGGATCCTGGTTAGGTTATGATTTTTCTCTAGCCACTTTTTGCCAAATCTCAACTGCCTAGCCCTTCTTGGAGTCGTTGAACATTTCTTGCTAACGTAGCGTTATTAGTACAGACATGAATTACAAAAATTAATTTACAGGATTACAGACATTTTCTTTTCACAAATCTTCTATTTGTCTGGCAATAGTTCGAAATAGTTTGGCGGAGGTGCTTCCATAATTTCATACGGCTCTGGGTTGGAATTTTGGGCGTTGATCGTAGCATTAGAGTTGAAATTAGAACTGCGGCGGTACTTCGAGGTTCTTATTTTTTGTTGTACGAAAGAATAACACCGGATGATTAGTCCTAGACACACAAATGCAACCGCTACACCAATTACTGGCATTGCAACTATGATGCACAGTTTAACTTCGTCCATCATGGTAGAAAAATAAAGACTGGCTAAAATGAGTAATTTTCATTCATTTGAAACAGATGTTAAAAAGATGTTTACATCTTATCTTTTATTTTAAAACAAATAGAGCCAAAGTTAACCGATCTTTTCATGACTATTCATCAAAGTTTATCGGTTAGTATAGTTTGCGGAAGATATGACTACAGTTCAATCTACAAAACTATTGTTTGAAGTTGAAAGAAATTTGTTTTGGAACGTGTTCAAAAGTAATCAGTAAATCTTTATAAATAAACAAATAATGGCTGGAGCAATATGCCAAGAAGCGAAGGAAAAAAAATTTACAATGGTTTTGATAACAAAGAAATATCACACTGTAAAAATAAAACATTCATTTATCGTCGGCCTGATGTTAGTGGTGATCATTTCTTAGCAGGACTTTGGCACTTGTGGAAGTGAACGTCTTTTTCACAAATAAGTTTGTCTCGGCAGGTGTTTTTTTTTTTTTTTTTTAAGGTTTAGTGGCTGGAATGTTTTGTGGAGGAAATAGTAGATTGTACGCAGGTGGTGCATCTTTCGTTGATGGTTCTTGAATCTGGCAAACAAAGATTGAAACATCGCTTGGCACGTTTTCCTGTAGAGATGGAACGGCTCGAGTAGGGGTAAAGAAAATCTTAGCTCGTAAGCAGCACGCAAGTGTCATAATTATCACCAAGACGCCAAACAGTCCCACGAATGGAAATAAGACGAAAATTAGCTCCATTTTCCTGGTCGGGTTTACTAGAAATGACGACAGGAATGAATGATGACAGTTTTATGGAGATGATAAAATCGTATACGGGTCATGTGATACCACCAGTTTAGATTTGTATTAATGTTTAATTACAGTCATTTAGCAATATTATAATCGGATTTTTTTATTCTTATACTGAAATTAGGCAATATTGACACGTAATTATAGAAATATAGATAAATATTTAATGGGAAAGTCCGATGTTTATTTAATGTGTTTATTTCCGATTAATAGGTCACGAATTCTCTTGTAATATTTTGGGATTTATTTTAACATAAATTTTGTGCGATGTCATAGCACGGACCTTATTCTTACAGATTTTTATAATGTTGTCGAATTCGTCAGCTTTGGCTCCGTTGGTTCTTTGGGCACTGGGACCAAATGGGGTCCCGCCAGTATACTATTAAAATAAAACCAAAATTACGTAACAATTTAATTACGTAGCAAGTTAATTAAATTTTTTTTTTTTTTTTTTGGTAAGCTGATCAACTGAATTGAAGTCCCTATAATTCGGGGGCCCTACTGTCTTTTCCCGTATTTAACATCACGGTGTTGTATTCGTGTTTATTTCAAAAACTTAGGTTTTGTTCGATTTGAACACCACTTCTAATTTCGATTAGAACACTAATTCCAATTTTCGAATAGAACACTGTGGTTTTGTGTTTGAAAACTAAAACTGACGGGAATTTTTAAGCCGCTGCTACCGTTGATTAGTTAATTATTTGTTACATGTTATGGGAGATACGAATGCAGACGGTGTTATCAACCAATTCCAGGTGCAATCTAATTATTTAGAAAAATAGTGAACTTTTGCCATTTATATGCACTTCTGGTACACGTTTGTACATCTTGGCCGTGTGCACGATTAGTTTTGCACCTAAAATGATCAGTTTTGCATCCAAAATGACCGGTTCTGCATTTTTGTACTTGTACTTGATGCAGGCACAGTAATACTGATCGTTTTACATGCAAATTTGTCATTTTGTGCGCCGGTATCATATTTGTCATTGCTTGAAATGAAATCATAGCTAGAAAATTCGAGCACATTGTTTTGGTGATGTGATTAATCGTTTTAACTCTCACTCACAAATTGATGTTTAGATATTTTAGATACAGGTTTCGATGAACAAATATTGTCACGTAATAATTAATAACTATATCGTAATGTGATTTTAAATATATTTTTAAAGTGACGTTCTACAATTCTTATCATAATTATAGCACAAAAAATATATCTATACTATGACTAATATGATACTTATTTAATAGTCTCGATTAAAGAAATAAAGGCAAAGTGCAAGAGTTTATATAGTTTTACCAATTAAAGTAAACAACAAACTCAACCTCGTGTTGTTGTTTTGCACTTGCGCAAAAAATAATTCAAAGAAAACAGATGAGACAAAATAAGATTTGGAAGAAAAATTGATAAGATTAAACAGTTGGATTTTAATTTTAAAGTAGTAAGTATAACATGCTTTTTACAATTAAATTACAAATATACAAATTGACTACGTTACGTCTAATTTCAACATTTTTCTTTCACTTTGTTTAAATTTTTTAAATGTAATTTTCAAACGAATCATTAAATAAAATTGTTGAATCGAGTCTGGTTATATAACCCGCTTTTATCTTAGTTGATTCATCGTCGGTCGTCAAATAGTGCAAGGCTTTTGGAGAAAACATTGGTAAATATTAATCTCACGGCAAAACGCACACAAGGTGTCTTTGTCACAAGTAATTGAGGCTAATGTCCATTATCTCCAGCGAGAAGTTCTTCGCCAAAGTCCATTTCCAATGCATCTCGCACTGCATTTTCAATCTGATTGCCAAACTCTTGCCATTGTGCAAACAGCAAGCAGGCAAACGCGCTCATTGAACCGAACAAAAGCACCGCAACTGTTGTTACAATGATGAGTAGAACACACATTGTTGTCTTGTTATGGCACTTCTTTTGTCCGCTGTAAAAGGAGTGGAAAGTGAGTTGTCATCTGATAACTCAACTAACAGTTGAATATCATATCAAATTTGAAAAATGTTTGATAAAAGTTTAAGGGCCTGTACTTTGATTGGTGATATGTAATGTGCGTGAACAAAACAATAGATGAGTTCATTTTTTTTTTTCCTTATTCACATATTTATTTAAATTTATTGAAATTTAAATGTGACATTTTCAAGCTAAAATTAAACATGACACTTTATTTACATCTTAAGTTCTAGGAATAATTATGACTTATTTAAATGAATAAAAAAAAATTGTAAAAATAAAAAAAATTACGTATAAAATAATTAATTAATTAATTTTTACATTCAAATCACGTTCATCACTGCCCAATCATTTGTTATGTCTTTCTTTGTGGACTTGAAACGACCCCATCTTCATTTCAGCTGATTAGCATTGATAGTAAGTAGCTGGTTGTAACATGGTGGCGGTTGACTATTGAAATAGTCGGCTGGAATGGCGCCTAAGACGGTCACAACTCTCGGAGTGGACATGGTTCCGTATAATTGTTCGTAGGTTGGCAGACTTTCGTTTAAAGATGTCGTTTTTCGTCGTTTCAGCATCTGGTTTCTCCAGCAAACGTATCCAAAGAGGCAAAACAAGAAAAAAACAATTGTACCCATCATCGAAAAGAAGATGGCAGCAAAGATGTTCTTCAGCTGTTGTTGTTCCATTATGGCGTGTGCTTTTGGCCAGTTTTGAGGGTATAGGTCTTTGTTTACCAGCTAGGGTCTTTGGATCTTCTTTTTTTGCCTCACAAAATCTTTCTGAATTTTTTTTATTTACTTTTTTTTATTATCTTTACAATTTTTTGAAACGTTTTTTGAGTGAATAAACTGTAAATAGAGTAGATTATTTTGATTAAGTGAGGGTTTGTTGGCTCGCTGACCTCTTTTAGCTGCCACAAGTGGTAGAAACACACTTTTTTAACAATTTCCAAATTTTTATTTACTAATAAAGCAAAAATAAACTTTAAAAAAATCGTTTTAAAAAAATCAGCCATTTTTAATTTCAACACTTGGAGCTCGCCTCGATCTCTGTTTTGAAAACAAATCCTTGAGGAAACAAACTTTCGTACTTGGGCGGAGGTGGTGTTCGTTCACGTGAATGGTTACGTTCACTAACAGCTTGATAACGAGCCAAACCAGACTGAACTGCGATCGATGACGACGTTAGCGAATTTGACCGAGCGTATTGCCTCAATTCAAATCGCCATTTGCAACAGATAACGCACGTACACACGAATGTTAGTAGACCCAAAACCACCATAAAAGACAGGACGATTATTTCTTGCTGGAATTGTATATTATCCATTTTTCATTTGTGTTCTAGTAAGTGATTAGAAAAATAAAATAAAGTGAAATCGATCTCAAAAGAAAAGTCAACTGATTTCTCATCCTTTTCTCACGTTTCAAGTTTGATATTACCCAAGTGCTAGACCGGTTCTTTGCTCACACAATTCGAGTGCTTTAATATACAATCATTTAGTGCTATACAATATATCTGGATTTGATAAACCGCGTAGATAAACAGTCATACCGCAAATTACAAAAGCCGAGATGTTTTTCTTGTGCCACTTAGGTTGAGCTTTAAGATGTTTTCAGGTGCTTAAATTGCTGTAGTTTTCAGTGTCTTCCACTCGGTTTGCCCTTGAAATGTTTCTCGATAACATTTCTCGGGAAAAAAGTATGATATGCGTAGATATGAACATGATAAATATAATTAACGCGAAGACTGAAAAGAGGGTGAGAAGCGGTATTGTCCATTGCAAATCGCCCATTATGAAAGCTGGAAAATATAATGCAATATTGACAATTTTCATTGTGTTTTGAGTGTTTACTTTTGTAAAGTACGAGTCTTTTAATTGTCCTTGTTTTCCCTTTTACTGGTATCAAACTCATTTTCAAACTGTCGTTTCTGTTTTAGGCTTATGATATGATAGTGTTGTTTGTTACAAAAGCAAATGTTGCTTAGGTTACAATTTGTTATATTATTAAAAAGAGAGCACAATTTTTAATTAATTAATTAAATCAATGTGATTGAAACATAATTGTCTACAATTATTTACACATTCGAGGCAATTGATTCGTAGGATTGCAGTGGTGAGTAGATGATGTCTTCACTTAAGGTGTCGCTATTTGGTATCACAATTGGTTGGGTTTCGTAAGTAGGTAGTACTAATAGTTCTTCAAATGTTGGCAGAATGATTAGAGGCACTGTGTTTGAAATGTTCTCAGTATCGTAAGTGATGAATGCACAGGCGAGAAAAGTTATCCCGAACAGCAATACCAACAGTGGTAAAACCATAGCAAACATAGCACTGAAATTAAATTTTTAACACCAAAGGTTGTGAGTTCTAAACACGAGTAATGAAGTTTTGCAGCATCTCTTGGTTCTTACCTTTGGTATTATAGTTTTAAAATAGAAGCGTGAAGTGTCTGTTGTCCTGCAGATGCACAAACAAAAATTCAATGTGTAAAGTATGTCTAAAGAAAGATTAAATAAGATACACTTATCACGATTCGATCGGTGATAGATGTGCAAGATTTGTGAATTGGTGCTGTAGACATAAATTGTCTAATTTTATACCGTTTTATACATATTTTCAAACATAAATACACAATAGCACTTGAGCACACGCGAAATATAGTTACACAAATTGTTGCGAATGATTATAACATGGTGGTGGAGATGAACTACGAATATAATCAGTCGAATTGCTTCTTAATAATGTTGGTATTGGAGCTGGTGTAGTGGGTGATTGACCAAACAATTCTTCGTATTTTGGTAGAGACGAAACCGAGGGAGACGATGAAATCGTTGTAGTCTGGTAGTTTGAAACTTGGTTTATAGGATGGAAATATGTGTTTGGTGGCACATAAAGACTTCCTAGAGTACCCAAATGCGATCGCCTGTTATTCCAGTAACAGCAGAATCCAAAAGTCCATATTAAAAGCATTGCAATAAACAATAAAACTGCAGCTGACATGACCCTAACGGAAATTTAAAATATCATATGTGAAAGTCAGATGATAAACTATAAATACATTTTTACCCTTACCTTTATATTTTTTTTAGAAATTGTAGGATGGAATTGTGGGATGGTATTTACAAATGAAAGTTCAATCCTCCACAAGTAAAAGAAATAAATTTATCATATCGCAAACGCTGAACTGATAAAGTTCAATTGTCGAAGAAAGAATGAGATTAATTTTAAGTCTCGTCTTTTTGTAATTTTCATTTACCCGAAAAGCATTCTGGGAAATGGTTGTGTGTTCTGATAAAAACACATGTGGTCAGGTGATCATCACCAAACTGTAATTTAACATTTAACAATTTGGCATTGCCTTTCTCTAATCTGTATTGAACTTTTGCATTTTAGCAAATGACTTCCAACAACTGTGGCTTATTTTTTTTTTAAAGTTTTTATTTACAATTATTAAACTTTTTTCTCAATAGACAGAACAAATACAATGCACAAATGCATGAAATGGAATATTTGAACTAAGGAATTTTCACAGATCGATCAAATTTGGTTTATGGCAAAATTTAAAAAGTTTTCGGCAAAAATGTTGATCCGTTTGTAAAGTTAGTACATTTACTTAGCATCACATATAAATATACAAAAAAAGGCACAACCATTAATTTGTTTTTGTTAAGTACTATTTTTTTAATGGTAAATTTGATTCTCTCAGAACGCCTACATGACATAGGCAAAAACCTCTCTCTGCCTGCACAAACACAAATGCAACAAATACACGATTGTATTTCACACATTAAACAATTTTAGACTTTTGTGGTTCCATGTTTAACAAATACCAATTAGTGTTTGAATTTGACATCGAGACACCAGGCACAGACTCACTAATATTTTTTGTCTGATGATGCTGACTGAGTAGTTTGTTCTGGATAAACGGGAAATGGCGGTGTATCGTCTATGGTGGCGTATGGAGCAGTCGCTCCTGGTTGTGTTGGGTACGAAGGCTTCGAAAGTTCACTTTTAGCTTCAGTGGATGGGTATTGAAGGTTAGATTGTTGTGACTGCGTTGTGGTCGGTTGTTGTTGATATTGTGGATATGCAGGCGTTTGTTGAAGAGGCACATTGTGGTAACCGTAGGGTTGTTGTTGGTGTTGGTACGGTGGATATCCGGGCGGTTGTTGCATAGGCACATTGCTGTAGGGTGTTTGCATTGGATGTACACCTTGTTGTTGCTGCATAGCTGCTTGGCTCAACACTGACATGGCGACAGGGTCGTATTGGTTGTGGCGGCCCATTCTTCCCCACATCATTGGTTGACCACCGCCTCCCGCTCGACGTCGGCAGAAGAAAATCATTCCAAAAGTGCAGCATACGTACAGTAAGAACATTACCACGCCTATGGAAATAAATATGATCATGTTTTTCTTCACTTTTTCATCGAAATCATCATCTGCATCTGTGTGTAAAATAGAAAATTATTATTACTATGAGATTATATGGAAAAATGGAAAATCTGGATATTTTTTTAAAATAATAATAATAATAATTGAAAATTTATCAATTGATTTCTACGGGAAAATTAATTAGTTGTCATAAGTTGTTGCTTCGGTCAATAGTTGTTTAAGATAAGAGTAGTGAGTGAGCGAATAGAATATTTAAAAAATCATTATGTTTAAGACTTGTTTTTAGATTTGTTTTTTAGGCGTCTGCTGCCGGGGGAAATTAGCACGACCTTGTAATAAACTGTCTTAACCTGTCCTTTTTTAAATTTTTTTAATATAAATTTTAGACTTAGACGTAATGGCAAACTTATTTTTAATAAAAGATGTTTGAAGTTTCCATCTTTTTTTTATATGTTTATGGTTTTATCCTCTATTAGTTACTGCAGAAGGCGCTTGAGACCACACCTTTTTTTGACTCGTTCACTTACCCACTTCTGGCAGCAATAACATGCCAGTGAAAACCGAAAGGCAGTAGTTGATTAACATTTTGCAGCGATTTCTTGAAGACAATTTCAATTTCGAACGACTTAGTGTACAAACTTAGAAGCGGACTCGCGAGATTGCTTCGATCGCTCGATTGTCCTGGACTGCATCTTGCTCTGACCAGTGTGGAGTACTCGCATTTATCATTCAGTGGTTTAGATATTTGACACTAGATGGAAGTATGTCTCCTGTGTAGTGTAAGGTATCAAAAGAACGGATGAAGTGGTCGTTTTTTTTTTTGTAGCTTTATTCAAAGAAATCATTTAAAATCAATAAAAATAATTTTGACAACGAAAACAAAATAAAACACAAATTCAATAAAACAAAAATAAATTTATCAATTTCGAGATACAAAAAATACAATAATTTTACAAATGATCCGCTTAAATTTCCATAAACTTGTTGCTATTTCTTGTTTCAGTTGAAAATCCCGAAGAAATATTGGCGTAACTTGTTGCCGCATTGTAATGAGCGCACATGGTCGAGTCGACTGGTTGCTCATTTTCTGTTGTTAAATCGGTCAGCGAAAGATCCGTTACTGCTGTGAATTCAGTAGGATAACGATCGCATCTCGTCTGGTCTTGCGAGCGCTGCTTCACTGAAGATCTCTGGCAGCAGCAGATGAAACCAATTATTAATATCACTATGACACCGATCACTACGAATATAATGGTTGTCGTGGTAATTCCAAATATTGCTATAACGATTATCAACGATGTAACAAACACGGTAATTAGAATTATTAGGCTCAAAGATGATCGCTTGGAATATGTAGAACTGAGATGATGGCTCATGTTGAGTCGAATAAAGTGGAAGGTTTAGCATTCTGTCACTTTATTTACTTCTGCTGTTAGTTCAAGTGCTGGATTAGCAAATAGAAACAGTTTCGTCGGTTGCATGTATACTACCAAGTGTGAATAGATAATAATTTATATATTTTTAAAAAAAATTAACTTTTTATGATGGAAATACAGTCAATAATTTATGAAATTATTTTCTCGCGGTTTTTATTGCTTTACCCCACTGGTGTGGTTAGGTTAAATGCATTTTTCGGTGGAATAATAGTACTCCGAGTTGAAAATCGTCTTTCTGATGTAAAAAATGGAGCTGTCGAATTTCCAGAAGCTGACAGAATTCGGTTGTTGTCGATTTCTGGATGTTCATTGGTGACATACTGCGACCGTTTGTTGTTGCTTGCATCACTTGACTGTTGAACCGAATTCTGCGATTTTTTGTACCGATAATAACACGCCAAGATCATTATGACCATGAGTATGATTACAACCACGGCTACTATTACACCTGTAGTTGAAGTTTGGCCTCCGACTTTACCTCCGCTTAGGCCACCGATGGCGCCGCCAACACGTCCGGCACCACGTCTCCGAACACCAGTGTCACCATTATTCGTAGTTTGTTTGGGTGGCTTATTTATGGCAGCTACTACTAATAAATAGTTTGATAGGGGTTAAGTGATGTCGTAGTGTGATTTTAGACTCTTACCATCGACAAGCAGCACGAGCAACATGATTCACGGACAAAATGGGACGGACATATTTTGTTGTTGCCATAACTAACTAAGCAACCGCAACAGGTTTACTGCGAAGCTATGGTCGATGCAACATTAGTATTGATTAATTCCATCGCAAGCAGGACCGTAGTGTTTCAATACTTGAAATGGCAGTTAAAAATAATGGAACAAAACAAATAATTTCTTAAGTTTATCATGTAATCGACAGGAATTAATTCGCGAAAATAAAGATCAGTTTAGTTTTATTTAATAACAAAATAAAGCAAATACCACTTTGATGTCTTCATCGGAACAAATAAACTGTTTAACATATGGTAATAAACACAATCTTAGATAAACACAAATAAATGAATGTAAAAAAAATAATCAAATTCAAATTATCACGAAAATATTTCGTAACGAATGCTCTATCAAATACATAACAAAAATGATATTACGTAACGTAACTCAATTTTCAATTCACTTACATCTTTAACATAAATTAACTTTACGTGATAAAAATTTAACAGTAATAAATCACTTATGTAAAACCGTGAAATAATTCATAAATAGTTTGTGCTCTATTCAGCAACTAGAAAAAACATATCTCAGTATTTATTGTTCGTTGTCTTATCAGGAAACAATGCAGCGTAGGGTGGCGGTTGTACATTTGTAGGAAATTGAGATGTCTCTGTTGGGTATGGTGGTTGAGTTTGTTGGTACGGTTGACTCATCGCATCGACAGGTGGGTACGGAGGATTCGACGGATAAGGTGGATAACCCGGCGTTTGTTGAGCGACTGGATAGGATGTCGTATAGCCTTGAGTTGGATAGTGGATCGGTGCATTGGGTTGTGCTGGCAATCCGGTTTGATTAATCACTTGAACTCCTGACGGCTGGTACTGATAAGCGAGCTGTTGCTGCTGCTGGTTGTACAATAGTCGACGACGATGGCGGCATAACGGATAGCAACACACAAATAATAAAACTGCCGCTACAAACACGCAGATTATTCCGATTATGGGCCGTGGTAAGACTCTGTCAGCGGCTAAATCGAAGAAAATAAATGATCAGCTTGACTTACAATTGCATGCTGGGGTTTTTGAAGGTCATCGGTGCGGAAATAAGTTTGGTCAGTGCTCTTTTAGGGATTAGTAAATTGACAAATTTTTACGATAAAATTCAATTGAAAATTTGTGGTGAGTTGAGAAGATGAAAGTTTGGTTTGTTAAGTATTTTAAAGTGAAATGTACATCAACACATGATGTATATTTAACAGGCCACGCCTATAAAGTTGTGTAAGTATTTTTTTAACGACTCACCAACTGTTGGCAGCAAAAGACTGGCATAAACAATCCATACGCCAGCGATGGAATGACATTTTGTGAACAATACACGATCAAACATAATACAACTTGTACATTGAAGCGAGAACTACAGGTAAAAAAAATTGTCCTGCTCTTCTTGTTTACACGAACGGATATGACGTATTCTGCGTACTAGGAAGGCAAAAAAAATGGGGAAAATTTTAATTTTTTTTGACGCAATGGAAAAAAGTTGTTGACCTTGCGAGTTGTTGTGGTGATTTAGTTATTTGCCACTAGATGGAAGTGGAGTGGACTCTGTAGCGTATACAAAATAAAAACGAATTGAAATGGCGATAGAAACTAGAAAGTTTTAGATTAATTGAATTAATTGCGTACATTTGAACACACCAATCAAAGTATTTCACAGAAAATATTAGTTACCGTGCATTGATCGACAACTAAAACAGAATGAAAAAAATAGAATTACGGTATTTATGTATTTATTTATTTATTTATTTATTTATTAGCTTATTTTTTTTTTATTTGTTTATCGACCTGTTATTGGCAGCAATAAAATATTAAGTAAAATTGAAAATCCAGTGGCTTTTGATATTTTATTACAGGCTTTTTTCTGTTTAAACCCAAATAGGAAATTGGATTATTTATCCTCGAATTTTAGAGGTAAATTCCCCAATGAATTTGACGTCATTGTGATTCTTGTAATATTTTTTTTTATGATGTCATTTTTATTTTAGTGTAAGCTTTTTAGTAACAATTTGATGACGATATAAAGAAAGGATTCTGAATAGGTGGTGATCACAAGTATTATGTCAGTAATTATGTAACGAGCACTGGCACCAAATGATAGTTTACCAATTTACAATAAAAGAAAACCAAAACAAGCATTTAAACTGTTTTATTGTTTGTTAATAAAAATGCAGAGCTGTTGAAGGTAACACAAATGTCACCGCAACATTTTTATTGTGAACTGAAATGGGGCCCCTGGAACTCTGGGGCGCCATAGGAAAGTGCTAATTGTGAAAAAAATGGTTTTGTTGCCTGGTTCTATAGAAATTAGGGTTTAATTCGTTTTAGTGGAGGCTGAGTAAATAATTCTTTGGAATAATAAGATGTTACGAAGAAGTATTATTAGCTAAAGTTTTTCTCGCAGAATTAAAAGCAAAGAATTAACCAAAAGACGGATTTCACGCCATCTGGTGATTGCATAAATTATTTTAATCGTACAGTCAGAGTGAACACTGAACCATGATCAGGGATCAGGTGTGCAGTCATATCCATTCTTAGGAATGGACATAAGTTTTTTTATGGACGGATGCTCCTGTTGCTAAGTCACTCTAAGCTGATTGAAATCCCCGTAATACATTCTTTGTTTGAAATTAACCGTGCAATGCAAAGAATAAATTAGCCTAGTATAAGCTAAAGCCTCACAAACATGGCCGCAGCCACAACGAATGGGTGTGCACGGGACAAGCGGTTGCTTGAGGCGCCAGATGTAGAACTACGTTATTGTGCAACGTCATTTCTGTTGCATTGGAGTTTCCCCTATCCAACGTGGAGGAAGACGTAGAAAAAAATAAATTTTCCAGAAATTACAGGAGAAAAAATTCAAATTTTTACATTTTTTAAATTTTATTTTGCTTTACGTCTCTCTTTCGTATGGCCGCGGAGTTTGAGATACATCATTTCCAACTTTGTTTTGCTTGTGGCGCCATAATATCTCGCGGCATGCTCGTAAAATTAAAGTCAAGTGTTGTTTCTTGGTTCTGCATTAAACTAATGCGTTACACTTAGGACCCTAAATTAAACTATCACTTCAATGGAGTGATAAATAGAACAGTTGAGGTGTAGTTTTTGCGTTAGGGATTGTTAGCGCGCTCTGATGGCGAAAATATTAAACTGCCTCAAAGAGAGTGATTGAGGCTGTAGTTTGAATCCTGTTCTGATCTTTGCATTATGGAACTCTCGGTATTTATAACATTGGTAATGATATTGACGTTGACAATCGCTGCTCTTGTCATCATCATTTCTTTCGTACTATGCTATTTCTTACGAAGACGGATTAATCACAGTGGATACGTTGTTTCCCTTCCACCACGACCGGGAGAACTTTAACGAGGTGTGGTTACTCAAGTACATATTGTAAACGTTACCAGCATTCCACCAACACTAATGCCCACTCCTAAGCGATAATGCCATCCCGGAGTGTTCCACCGCTGTCATGATCAACCGGCACAGCCAATGGTGCACATTTTAGAACGAATATCTCGCGCCAATGTCATCTGACACTGCACATGGAAAAGTGCTGTCTGCACATGGGGATGGAGGATGGCCATACAGATTCCCCATTTTATTTGATCAAGTAGGTAATTAAAGATACCAAAAATTTTATTCAAAAAAATTATACACACAATTTGTAATTACAAACAATCTAAAACGAACACCAAAAAATGTTTAAACTATACAAATTAGTTTTAAAACAATATTAACAATAAACACCAGACACTGTTTACATCGCTGCTGCAGTCTTCCATCCGTTGCCGCAGAAATTCATCCGTTGAACCTAAAAAGGAAGATTCAGTATTAACAATATTAACAACTCTTAAATAAAAATGGTAAAGTTAAAACGCTTTAAATTAAACCGTTAACAAAAGGTGCAGTAACTTGCCAGCGTTTTTGTATTTTGGCCTTTTTAACGCCAGCGTAAAATAAATGGGACTCTTTAAAATTTAAAATCAAAACGCACAACACAAAAATGCTAGAATTAAAAACTCTGGCACACAAAATCGCTAGAATTAAAAATGCTGGAGTAAATAAACGCTAGAATTAAAAACGCTGGCATACAAAAACGCTGGTATGAAAATCGCTGCAATACAAAAAGCTGAATTACTGTTTAATTAACCTAACTATAATTAATTTAAATAATAAAAACGCTAGAAATGAAAAATGCTAGAATTAAATATGCCAGCACAAAAAAATGCTGAAATTTAAAAGTCTAAAAAAAAAAAACCTAAAAAAAAAAAAACACCCAATAAACCGCTAGAATTAAAAAGGCCAGGGTCTATAACCTAACCTAACAAAACACCTAAAATAAAAAATTAACGTTAGAAGTGCCTATTTCTAATTAAAACTGCCTGTATAGCTACTGACATAACTTAAAATTAAACGTTACGAAAGTCTCAAGTAAAACAAAAATAACTAAAACTTTTATTTAACAAAGAACTGAAAACAAAACACACTAAAACCGTAAGACCTGTTTTTAAAAAAAAACCTAAATGCTAAATAGAGAGAAAGAAAACGACAAACTCACCTCACTTCGACGTGTGTTTCTTCATAGACCTAAATACAATGGACTGCGCACTCATAATGGCGCCCATGCTAAATGAGTTTTTTGTACTGTAATTTCTTATAACGAACTTTTGTAACAGCCGAACCTCGTTGTAACGAATCGCAAGGGACCCGAAAATCTGTTTGTTATGACGAAAGTTCGGTATAAGAAATTACAGTACAAATTTTTTTTCAGTTCTGTAACTGTAAACAAATTCATGTTATCATAAAAAACATGGTGTTCTATGGGAAACCAACCAAGTCATCTAAAAATATTCATTATAACAAAAATTCGTTACATCGCGATTCGTTATAACGAGGTTCAACTGTATAACAAGCAAATTTTCGGGTCCCTTGCGATTCGTTGTAACGAGGTTCGACTGTATGTCTATCATTAATTTGCTTCGAACACCAACTGTTCAGCAACCATTAATAACACATTTACCTCACCAGATTTTATCTTCGTAAACATCATCCATTACCTTTTGGCTCACCTGCGTTTCATGTGCTTAGTAAGTGCAGCAGCATTTTACAGCCTTGCCAATGACTGTCACTCTTGGCCAACTCAGGCCACATGGTCCTCTCGATCCAACGGTGTTAGCTCAGCGATTGAGCGCGGTCGTGGAGCAAGCTTTCAGACCTCATCAACAAGAACTCACACTGCGACGCCGTCAACGCTATAGGAAGAAACCGTTAAAGTTTTCAGATTGTGTACACGATGGAAGACTATTACTTTTACAACTTATATAAACCTAAATTCTGATGCATTGTCAAGAACGCATTAACTATTAAATCGTAAACAATATACAAGCCAAGAGCGATCACCTTAGTCTGATCTGAATAAAGTCATCAACTGTGTAATTTCCATAGAAAAATGCATATGTTTATTCATTTTCAAAATCACGTGAATCTGAGTTTTTTTAGAACTTAACCAAATTCAACAGGCAATATACATTTAACAACTGACTTTGGACACCGAATGTGTTTTCTTGAACATAATGTAATGTTATTAGCAATAACATTACATTTAGCAATAACTTATTGCCAAATTAAGGTGAGTGAAGCATCAACAATAATTACCGAAAAGTCTAGCACGACTCTGCTATATGATCCATTGACTTCCTGCTATGAAATTGGGTCAGGTGGTTTGAATTGAAGCTTATTCATCTGCAATATTTTGAAATTCCGATCTAATCTACAAGGCCATTCTTAAGATCCTTTTTTAAGAATGCACGTAGGTTTTTTTTTTATGAAAGCATGCAAATTGCTAGCTGATTGAAATCTCCATAATATATTCTTTTCTTTGAAATTCTCCGTACAATGCAATGAACAAATCAACCTCGTGCAAGCTAAAACCTTAAAAATTGCAAGTCAAGTTTGATTTCTTGCTTTTTGCATTAAAGTAACGCATTAAACCTTGGACCAAGAAACAACCAATCACTTAAATGGGGTGGTAAATTGGGGTTGCTTAATAAGACCAGTTATTATTTGGTCACTAAGTGCGTTTAATTCATGAAAGGAGAAGTGACTTTACCGTTTCTTCCTTTCAAAAAAGTGACTTTCGAATGAATGCACTTATTTGACAAAAGACAAAGCACATCTCGATTTCACAACCACGACATGACGATTCACCAACCCGAATATTGAAATCAAACGTCGGAGTTACGTTTGTAACGTTTCTCCGACAGTACCGTCGGAGAAACGTTACGTTGGGAACGGAACAGAACGTTTCTCCGACGGAGAAACTCAACGTCGCTTGGGCTGTAATGGCGCCCGATCTATCTTGTCGCGTGTGTCATTTGCGCATGCGCGTTTTTTGAAAGTGACTTTCGAAAGTGACTTTTTCTTTATGAATTGAATGCGCCTACTGTTTTAAGAATGGTTGTTTTTTAGTTTGGTCAGAGTCAATGGAATAGAATGGTCTGTCGACTGGCGGTAAAAAGTGACTAATGACAACTGCTCCCACCAGAGGGGCCCTGCCGTTGTCGTCAGTTCAGGTTTAACATGTTCAGAGCCAATGGAATGACTTGTTTTGGGTTAGTTAGGACATGAACGGAAATTCACAGAAAAATTATGAAAGGTAGAACAAACAGACCAGAAGGATACCGAAGCACCGCCCTGGTGGGAGGAAGTGATCCTAGTCGCTTAAATAGCACGTGGAGTGTTAGCAGTCGTCAGACCATTCTATTCCATTGACTCTGGTTTGGTACATTTGGTTTGGGGATAGTTAGCGCACTCTGATGGCGAAAATATTAAACCGCCACAAGGTTAGTGAGTTGAAATCTTAAAGTCAGTTTGTTTGCTGCTGTGCTGAACTGCTGATCTGTGCTTTAATCCTTATGGAAGAATGAAACCCGTGGTATTGATATTTATAATCGCTGCCATTTCCATCGTCATTTCTTTTGTATTATGCTATTTATTACGAAGACGGACTAATTACAGAGCTGGACGCGTTGTTTCCCTTAGACCAACTCCTGGTCTAGTTCAACGAGGGGCGGTTACTCAAGTTCAATATGTAAATACTACTGGTATTCTACCACATCAAATGCCTACTTCTGGTGTGATAATGCCAACTACGACGCCATATCTGATGCCATGCCCGAGTGCTCCACCGCCAGCACCGCCAACCAACACACCTAATGGTACACATTTTAACGACAATCTTGCACCACCGCCTTCTTACACTTCGTTGTATCAGCAAAACAAGCAGTGAAGGAAATGAAACTAATGTCATTGAGACAAAAAAAATTGTGCTCAATTGGGCGTAACCTTTGCTGATTGATGTGTGCAGGTGCAGGTTCTCTTCTTTGTAATCAAAGCAACAATAAAGGAAAAAATTAGAATTTTTAGTGAATTGTTATTGTTTCCATGTGTTTATTTTTATTTTTTTGTGTTAACAATGAATTTTTGTTGATTTCTTTTATTATAACTGTAATGCACCTAACATCGTTTTAGTTTATTTTGTGCTGTTAAATGCTGATGGTAGAGTGAGAAATGCCAATTAGGAATACGAGTTTGGTATTGGTATTAGTTGAGGCTGTAAATTAACGCTTGAAGTTGTTGGAGATGATGTTGCGTTGCAAGTATGACTTGCACGACGAATTTGTGTTTTTATCTCGGTCGTGCATTGCACTAACGTCCGCCATAAGGTCAGAATTATTATCAATCCGACGACTATACAAATGATTATAGTGATGGGCTTTGGCAAACCACTCGAACCAACGTCTTCGGCAACTAAAAAAAGCGAAAACGCAAAAATAAGAAATAAAAAACAAAAGATAGATTTTACGTAATGGACGTGCTCTACTTACCAATTATTGGCAGCAATAAAATGCCATTTACTATCGAAAACCAACTGAAGCAAGAAGGCATTGTTTCATTAGAAAGAAGACAATACGCTAGTTTTCAATTAAGTCTTGAGAAATTCACTGTGCACCACCTCCCAGGGCGCAAGAAATGAGATAATGCGCAGATATCTAATCAATTAAGATTTTTTCAGATACGTTAAGCTGCGACTAGGATGTGAAATATAGGGTAGAAAAAAACTAACAACTATCTGAAAAATATATTTAATTCACATACTTTGTACAAAATAAGAAAGCATTACGCGATGGGTTGTTATGGCTGCCATGTTTCCATTTTGGAGTGGTATCCATCGCGCCATTCCTGCCTCGATTGTTCTGGTTCTGGATATAATTCGAAATAAGACGGCGGCGGCGGTCCCTCCGGTTCCGTGTGTTGAGTGCCACAATTGAGGCGATCGTTTACAAATTGTGACGTGTTTATAGGTGCTGAGGGTGATGGTAAATGTTGTGGATTAACATCCACATTTAGCATCTGATACGACAAATTTTTTCTACGTTGTTTGAATCGAAGTAATGTCTTCATGCAATGAATTGTGGAAATGCAAGCGAATGCACTTATCAGGAAAACCATACCACACACGATGAGCACAATTTCTCCTGGATTCATCGCCTGATGAAAAATTTAAAAATGTTTTAATTTTAATTTTTTTTTTTACAATGATTCAATTTTGTTTTTTTTTAATAAAACACTTACTGAGTTTGTTTTAAACCGCTGTCGTTCGGGATTTGTGTTGTGATGGCACAAACTGAGGCTAGCACATTTAGTCACGTGAAACAGGTGGTTTCCGTAAACGTGAACAAAGAGATAGTTTGTTCATGGAATGATTCACAATTTGTTATTATTACGAGGATTTTTACAACATTTTATTTCCTCGTTTCCAAAATATCTTCGAATACAAACACTTCGAAATCTGAGCTAAATATGTTTCTTTAATCTAATATAAAACATTATAAAAGCACGTATAAATATTATACAAAATAAAGTAGAAAACGATTCGATGTGTGAATAAAGTAACGATAACATATTGTAACACAAGAAGACTCTCAAATTGCGCGTGAACATGAGCACACTGTCCCTTTCATCAGTATCTTTAGGAATTACAAAAAAAAAATTAAAAAATTAAAAAATTGGGAAACATTTTTATTTGTGTGGAAAATATTAAAGAGACCCGTTAAAACATCTCTCACCCATTCATTTTTTTCCAGAAACTTGCAAAACTTATCATAGTTCAATGCAATTGGATATTTTCCCCTTATATTTCTGAGTTAGACGGCACCAGTGTCTGGTAAATGAAACACATGGTGAAACCACACCCCATTTGACCTCATTATTTATCTCATCACATCCGCTTTTATTTCCTTTACTGCTTGTTGTGCGGATACAACGACGTGTAAGATGGCGGTGGTGCCGTGTATTCATTAAAGTTCTGATTCATGAACGGTGGCGGCTGGTCGTGGTACACGGTCAGCGGGGGGGCAGTCGGGGACGGAATCATCGGAGTCGTCATTGGTCCCGATGCGTTGTTGGAAACATTGACAATGTGCACTTGGGTGATCACATCTCTCTGCGGAACTTGTTGCACTAAAACCGGTCGTGGCGGAGGAGACACGACATGACCGCTGTAATTAATCCTTCTTCGTAGTAAACAGCATAATACAAAAGAAATGAAGATGACAATGGCGATGATTAAAAATGTCAGTAGAGGGCTATCCATTGCACTAAAATGTTTGAGATTAAACCCTAGGTTAAGCGACTCATTTGTTAAAAACTCCCACTCACCTTTCTCCGGTCTCGATGCCCAAGTTAATTTGATAGTGCGCAGTCGCAACCGTTTTATGACGTTGCGTTGCATAGGCCAAAAAGAAAGGATGATGTCACGTGTTTTTTTTTATTATCGGAGTTAAAATGGGAAATGATATAGATTTAATCGAAATTTTTGCAAAATATTTTTATTATATAAAATGGATTATAATTTGGAACTGATTCCATAGTGTGAGTCATAACTATTAACTATTGGTGTAGTCTCAACAAACATTGGGAGAGACCATTAACTTGCAATGCAGAGTTTAACCTTGACAAATGCGCACATCCGGACCAACTCTAGAGGAGTTTTTAAATAAATTGAATTCGCTTTGAAGGTCATGTCCGATTTTTTTTTTTTTTTTTTAAATGTTTGTGGTTGGTTTTTTTTTTTTTTTTTTTTTTTTTTTGTGGTCACAACATACAAAATCAGTTTTCGGCCGTACGATTTCCGGATTCAACAATTTCTTTTTGCAAAACCAGTGAGTCGTATGATGGCGGCGGGCTTAAAATTTGAGAGTCTGGATTTGGGCTCAAAGGTGGTGTGAGATATGAAGAATTGGAAGTGTAGACTGGTGGTAGATCAGGAATTGAATTCCACTCATCTCTGGTTAGCAGTATTTGCCCCGGGTAGTTTTTAATTGTGCATTTTCGGATGCAGTAAAAGATTAAAATAGCAGCAATGAATAACGTGGCACATAAAAATGTTAATAATTCCATTTGGTAAGATCTAAAAAGTATATCAAAGTTGAAGTGTGTAGTGATGTAGAAGCGGTTACTTACAGATTGGCCATTGCGGAAAAAGTAGCTCAACATATAAATAGATAATTTCAGTGCTGAAGTGATGTCATGAGTGGAAGATCCTGACAACATTTGTCACCAAATGTTCTTCGTGTATAATGAATTTTGAAGTTTTTATCAGTCAAATGAATAATTTTATAAAAAGTTTTTCATTGGTTCATCATTGGTTACTAACACAATCAAATTTATTTACATTTTACTTTTTTATTTTATATTCAGATTAATTTTGATAGATGGCTGCCAGATGCGAGTTGTGGGCAGAAGAAGAATCCATCTCTTTGTATTCGTTTTTTTTCTCTCAAAATGCCCAAATGTTTGACATATTACAAGAGAATTTTGTAAACACGTTCCATTAGCTTTGCCGTAGCAATTTGTGTAATTTGTTGTTTTTTTATTTGTATGTTTTTTTAAACAAAATTGAACACCATTCGACCAATTTACATTTGAAAAAAATCGACTTTAATGACATTGAAGAGTTGCTTTATACATGAACATTTTAAATATGCACAATTATATCGCACTTTAATCTGTGATATTGAAGTTCCTCGTCCTCTCTGTGAACTTCTGCCTGCACTTCTTCACATTTCACTTTTGTCGGTGCTTCTTTAGGCGGTTGAACATCTCGTTGTGCCTCTGCAAGTGATGAATGGAGTATTTTCGGATACATTTTTGATGTTCCTGGTACACTGTCTGCCGATTGCAATTGATATAATGTTGTAAGAGACGTGGCGCCGGTTATCGGCGTAGCACTGGAAGACACTTCAGTTGCTGGTGTTGATTGTCTACTTTTCCTCGGTTTGGAGCTTGATTTTTTGTTCTTGGTGCAACAAACGTTGACCATGACAACCATTAGTGCAATAGAAAGAAGGAAAACCGATATAACTAATAACGGAAAGGCGAAAGAAGTGACAAAATCGGCTTTAACACCTAAAAATAAAATAAACAGCGATACACATCTTAGTTATTCGGATAAATCTGTCCACAAACCCCATTATTAAATGTATAAAAGAGATTTACGATCTGGATTAAATGTTAATGCTTCCTGGTGATCATGAATTGAACACTTAAAGAATCAAAAACATACCTGGAATGATTGTAATAAAAACGGAAGCAGTTAGTGCACATGGCTTCACTCTCATGACATGAAAAATAAACTTTGCTCCCTTTGCTTGCTGCGTCGTGTATATTTTTAGTCAGTAGAAAAATTCCAGGAGAAATCTAAAAATATTGCCCTTTTAAAGCAGATGTGCATCTACTCTTGATTCAGGATTAAAGTGTTAAAAGGAGCACTTGAATTTGGACCATTTTCCATTTGACAATCACATGGAAGATTACCGTATAATGCGAGTGAAACTGACTAATATTAAACCAATAATGGCCCCGTCAGTTAAACTGCTTGTTGTGCCCGCTAGTTTTTGCATTTTAAAACTGATTTCGGTTTTAATAGCATGCGAATTTATTTTTGAAACATCTGGCCTAATTTCCAACGAGTTGATAAAAACAGATGGTGAATACTCCGAATTCCATGTTCGATCTCAAAAAATTAATTTCAAGTTTGTTGAAGAAATGTAGACGGTTTAATTTTTGTTTACGTACATACATATACAAATTTTGATTAATGTTTTCTGCTGCTACGCGGATATTAACTCAACATTTGCTTCAATTGGCATCATGTGGGATTCTTTTAGTTGGTTTTTTAATGCGTGGGCAATCGCCTTAGTTTCTTCTTTCTCTGAAGCGCAACCGGTTTTTAAGACATCGATAACAACTGGTGTTGCTATTAAATGTTGAATGCTTTTCCCAAAAACCAAGCAAATGTGCCTAAAATGATAAAGGACAATTTATCATTTACTTGAATGTTACGTTGATGCACGTACTTGAGCATGCTCAATCCTTGAACCAGATAAAAATCATCCATTTCTTTGAAATCACTTTTAGTCAATGCGATTGCATTGACCACTTCAATCATACTTTTTAATTGTGGTTCCAAAAATTTTGTTACATCTATACCAAATTGATAAATTAAAAAATTGATTTGAGGTAAATGTCATCATGGGTGGATCTACTATGAGACTAATGAGACTTAAGGTTTAGGGTCCCCGAAAACAACAGAGCCCCCCCCCCCCTCCACCGACAAAACAGGGGCCCCCCAACAAAACCTGGGCTTCCAAGAAAAGTATATAAGTATGTAAGCTATATAGTTATGTTGAGGGGGCTTCTAGCTTCAGGGCCTCAATAAATCTAGGTCTGCCACTACACGTAGAGGGAAAGGTCTTACAGTTGACTGCTTCTTGGTCAAACTTCATTCCCTGCACGATGCCAACGTATGCTTTCAAAAAGTGGCAATGATGAGTATGTAAAGCATACATTCTATTGTCGAACTAAATTTAAACGTTTTATTATATTTAAATTTACTATCAATTTCACTACTTTTTTTTACCGTATATTCTTTGTCCACTTGGGACTGTACCAATACGAGCGTATTAAGAATTACATTCAAATATTTTTTAAAATTACTACCAGTTGCTTTTGCAAGGTCACCGACTGTGAGCAAAACTGAGTCCTTAATGCGCCGATTTGTATTTTCATTCTAGAAAGAAATGTAAATAATTTAAGTGATGAAAACAAGTGTTTCTACCTTGCTTACACTCAAACTCTCTAATAAAAGCGTTACAATCGAATCACAATAGGGTAAGAAATTCTCTTCAGCGGCGTTGCAAATGGCATGAAGTAATTGCACAGCTGCAATGCACGTCTGCAATGATTACATTTTAAAATATCGTTTATTTACAAAAAATGTACGTTTTACTTGTTCTCTTTTACGATTTTTAAGGTCAACTATTAATATGGGCATTAAAGACTCCACATGCGGCAAAAAATGTTCTCCCAGTCCTTTAAAACAAAAGCAAATTACTTTTTTCCTTCCAAATGTATTGTAGATATTGAATTTTATACCTTTGACAATTAATGATATTGTTTCCAATGCAACCGCATGAATAATTGATTGACAACGTTGTTTCTTTAAAATGTGCATCAAACCAGACAAAATTTTACCGTAAGATTTCTTCAGGTGATCGGGAATCATCAATCGAACAAGGACCTAAAAAAACAAAATTCCATACGATATATTCTACTTTTGTTCATTCCTCACCTGCAAAGTCCGAAGCAACGAAAGCGATTCAGTGTCATTGACATCGCACTGCTGAGTGTCTCCACTTTGCTCAGGTATTTGCGTCTGAATATGCTGGAGACGTTGAGCAAAAACCGCGCCTAACTTGAAAAAAATAGAGGTACAATCCTAAAAAATAAGTTAATTATCAGTGACTTTAGGATCTAGGTCACTAGGGAGTTAAAACAACACTGTAACATTACCTTTGCACTGTACTGCAGTAGACATCTCAGAGCATTATAAATTGAATTTCGTGAGTTTGTAGTGCCATCACGTCTAAAAAGAAAGAAAAGTTACTGTTTACACCCAGTTTTCACTTTTAAATACCAATTCTAACCTATATAATGTTTCCAGTAAGGAGTAAATAATAAAGTCAAAATATTGGGATAAACAAAACGTCTCTTTTGTTGGTGAATAGGAATAAGCTTTGTACGCTACATCTTCAAGTGCCTATCAAAATTGTTTATATAAAATTTGTGCTTCAGTCTAAATAAAATCGCCATACCTCACAAACACCACATACTACTCTCGGTGTATCTTTCAAGCTTTTCAAAAGCCCTTCTATCAGAGAATTTAAATATGTCAAAAACATTTTGCTGTCTTGGATTTTACTACAGATTCCGCCAATCACCGCTGCAGTTGTGTATTTGACGTTCTCATTATCGTCCCTTTCTAATATTTCTAGAAACACAGGGATTGCCTTTTCGATCAATGGCTTTAGCTCATTCCAGTCAGTCCAAAGAAGCGCATCTGTAGAATAAATACAAACCCAATTCAATTCGAGTAAGCACCAAATTGTGCATTTCCTGTTGTACAATAAGCTCGGACGGAACTGCATCGATATTTCCAGTCAGCATCACGGATATGTTCGTGTATAAAATGTGTGAGATATTGCCGGAAAGTTGTCACATCGCACCATTCAGAAAGTACTCTTATACTGTCATTTGCCAACATCCAAAGTTTGTTACCGTCTTGGTCAGTGTGCCCCTTCAATGGGATGATTGTTACATTAAAGTTGACGTTTTTTGTCGAAAATGCTTACATAAACCGTAAGTGCTTTCAGAAAGATTGGTAATAAATTGGAAAGTGTTTCTTTAGTAAAATTATTACGTGAACTGTTGCCCTGCAATACTCGTTTGGTTAAATTATTTAATTTGTTTTATTTTTTGCCGTTACTCACCGATTTTGTTTTGTAATTCGGAGTCTCGTCGAAGCATTGTTCGTACCAAAATTTAAATCCCTGCAGTCTTATTTCTGGAATTTCACTTTCAACTGCTTCCATCATGATCTATGAAAGTTAGATTAAAGAACAAACGAATTTTTTTGTTACAGTTGCAATTAAAATTCAAATGGACTCACGCTCGACAGTTTTTTTTCCGTGTAGCTTATTTCGAACTTTCTTAAGCATTTCAGCGAAGCAGCTTTTATTCTATTATCCGTAGAGAGGGCCAATTCATAAATTCGATGAATTGCAGAATTTATTTGTGGATTCGTTCTAGTTTTATTTTTTTTCAGAGTGACCCATTCCCTCAGTGCGTTGATTGCTGCCGTCATCACATCATTACTAAAATCAGAATGTTTCATCTTTTACCTTTAATTTCCTCGGTTTCAGTATACTCATTCATAAAGTCATTTTGCCTAAACAGATCTAATTTGAAAAATGGCGGCCGATTTAGTCGGTTTTCAGTGCGCATGACATAGACGTTAAAGCAAGCTTATGCGCATGCCCACTGCGACTGAACGCAGTCTAAACGACTTTTCAAATGCATAGTTCACATATAAATCACTGTATGTTCTTTTTACCTAGTGTTGTACAGTAAACCATGGAAAATAGATTTAAAAACTTCGTTTGAGTTTCCAATTGACGTTTTACACCGTTCACACTCCTGAGAAAAAAATTTATTAAGATTATTAATAATTAATAAATTAAAATTCTAGTTCTTTGCTTCTAGAAGAGTAAAATAATTGAAAGTATTTATGCATTTATTTGCCTTACGTAATTTTGGCGGCATAACCGAGCAATTGCAACCAATGATGCTTCCTTGACATTGTCGGTATTGCCGACATTAGTAACGTTACGAGAGAGGTCACTGATTAAGTCTTGCCATTGGTCGTTAGGTAGTTCTGCACCGGCAAAGAAGGCTAGCAAATCTGCTGCTGGACTCGGCGTGATTTCTTCAGTTCCTAAGCAACTCAGCACCTAAACTCAATTGATTGTAATTTTATTTAAAATTTCTGTGGCGCAACTTACACTGTCCTTTAAAAGTCGTCTGACAGATGGGCAAAGAGCAAACCATTTTGATTGGTAATCTATTCTTGTTTCCCACTCATCACCTGTTCTGAGAGCTTTTTTAATTTGGTATACGGCATTTTTTCTTATTGCAACACTTTTCTCTGTGTCATTGAGGATTTTGGACAAAGTGATCAAAAACTCTTCCTGCAAATGCAAAGAAGGATCAATACACCATTGGGTGTATTGATTAATATTTACATATACGCATACGATACCATATTGAAATCTGCTATGTCGTCAATAACAGCTTGTGCATTTTCAGCTTCGATAATATCTAAAAATAAAAATAAAAGAATTCTCTTGACAGAAGCACATTTAATTTTAATTTACTTTTTGATAGGGATTTTTCTAAGACACTAATTAAATCCATTTGCTTGGTTTTTATTTATTTATTTGCACTTTGTATATGTTATGCTTATTTTATCTTGAAAAATTTTGTAATGAAATTCTAAAAGAATGCCATTGGTTGAACAATTGAGAGATTGCACGCTCGGTGAATAATGAGCAATAAGCAATGACACATCACTCGCGTTATTAACGCAAAAAGAAAGTCAAAATTTTATTGCAACTTATGTATGGATTTGGTTGATATTCTACACCAAACACTGTCAAAAGGTAAATGAATATTTGAAATACAAATCATTATTCTCTATATATATTTACCGTAGATAGGGATGTGTCTGATTCAGCTCAAGCAATGATAGATGTGTATGGCAGTTTAAACTTAGTAAGTGCAAGTTTGGGCACAAAATTCTTGGTTTAACTTTAACATGTGGTGTTGTGGTTTTAGAAAAACCATTTGACATCCTTGGTAAGCCTACTTTTGGATATGGAAAATGGTGAAAACATCCGTAGCGCTGCAGCATTCCAAATTGTGACTACTCTCAAATCAGGAGATCCTTTGGAAACAAGATTTGACTACTCTTACAGATGGTTTTCTATCGGTGCAGATTCCAGGCAGAACATCAAGACAACTGTATGCTTTGTTTTTCATTTTGATACGATCAGAAAGTTTAGACCTTTTAAAAAAAAAAAATCTTTTTAGTTGCTTAAATCTTTAAATTTTGAAGCTGGACGACCAAGTTTTGTCGCTGCTTGTTTGACATTTATCGCTGAAATTGAATTTTGTCGCGACCAGTGGCCAGATTTGCTACCTACAATTACAGAAAATATAATTCAGACAAATAATCCTGATTATCTCAGACAGAACTCGTTGGAAGTTATTGGTTTATTAGCTCAGAAATTTGTAAATGAATGTTTTATTAGCACGGCTATTGTAATCTTAGCTGCTTTTTGTTTTGGTTAAACAGGAAGACGAAAATTGTGAACAGTTAGACTCAAATGGTAACAAAATTTTTACGGCAATATTTTATGCATTCAAAACGGGAAATAGGTTAACCAGTAATTTTAAATCACCGTATGGAAAACGGGTTAATATTTTAACTCTTGCAGTCACTGTGTAAAAACGAGTGCAGTGGAATGTCTCATGCACTGGATGCGATTCATCACCATAAAATCGCAATACGAAAATGATGTAATTTCTGCGCTTTGTGTGCTATTTGAGTACATTGAAAATCCTGAATTTGAAAAGGCTGCACTCAAGAGTTTAACGGGCATTTTGAAGAAATACAATGCTAGTTTATCTTATCCTTTTTGCCTTAATATCGACCGGCTGTTCACGGTATGAAAACAAATGTTTTGTCAAGATCACAAAATCATTTGCTCGCTCCCTCAACAGGCTATGCTGGCAGCCATTACGAATAGTGATGTGGATGTGAGAATAGAAGGTTTTCGATTTTGCCAAGAACTTTGCTCTGCTGAAGGATCTGTGTTGAAATTTTTAGAGGTATGTTGACATGTCGATGTCGTTGTCTCATTGTTTTGCAATAAATTTTCACTTTTGCATTTTTATAGTTTCCACTCAACAGTTGGAATTACACCAAAATAATTCTACCCGATTTACTGGAGATTTTGATGAATGTTATAACTTATCAGGTCTGGTATATTGTTTCTATGATTTTGGTTTTGTATATAAGATTTAGTGATTTGATTTGGGGCAAGACGTGTGTAGGATGAAATTTGTGCGCAGCCAGCAAGTGCTTGTCTTTCTACGTTGGCTATTTGGTCCGATGATTCGGCAATTCAAAATTTTATTATAAATTTCTTTAAAACTAATATCACTAGCAAAGATTGGCGATTAAGAAACGCATCACTCGTTGCGTTTAGTAAGTTCCATCTAGAACGATTCTTCACACGAGAAATGCAAGATTTGTTTGTGTAGATTCATTTAATTGGGGCAGTGGTATTAAATCGATGTCGTTGGTTCAAGATCTATTGCCGATATTACTAGACATATTAGCCAATGATGACCACATCGAAGTCAAAATATCTGCAGCAGTTTGTTTTGAGAAACTGTCTTTGGCCATGATAAAAGTTGAAGTACAAGAACTTCAAGTGAATCTGATTATAAATACAGTGTTGCTCGGGCTGAATATGGCGCCTAAAATTGCGTTACATTTTTGCAAGGCAAGGTAGGATCTATGGCTTTTGGGTGATAATTTATAACGTAGTTTCCTTCCTTGCTATCAGGCATTGCAGTACATAGCAACCGCATCGTTTGAATTAATGGCTGTAAGCTCGACGGGAGGATTTTTGTTGATTGAATATTTCGATCCAATACTGAACAGATTGTTGGACACGATGAACAGGTAACTTAACTAAATAAACAAAATGGAAAAATATGTAATGTGACATTTGTGTTGAAATTTAGGACTGATGCTGATGAACTTTTACGTGCAGCTGCTTACGAAGCTTTGAAGGGGATTGTGGACAACTGTCCTGAAGTTCTGACACTTTGATTGTAACGTGTAGCAATTTAACCTCTATTGTTGTTTGTATTTTACAGCATTGTTATCCGGCTATAGGAAAAATGGCTCCAGTTATTATCCAACACCATCTTCAAATTGAGCAAAAGTTGGAGAATTTTGCGGTAGCTTCATCTTTGTTGTCCACATTAGAAGTGAGTGATGTCCTTTGTTCATGTCTTTTGAATGATTTGTTAATTACATCACCAAAAGATGGTAAACTCATTTTTGTTGTTGTTTAGGTTATTTTGCAAAGGATGCCTGATGAAGAGGCTTATGATTTGTCATATTTGATCGTTCCTTCCTTGCTTCAAATATTTATTAAAAGTGTTTACAATTCGAATGTCAGGTCAATTACCTTTGACACAATTGCTACATTAGTTAAAAGTAAGACTGTAGTAATCATAAATCTAAGAAATTCTTGATGACTTTTTCAATTGTAGAACTAAAACAGGAATTTAGTAAACATTTAGATGTGTTACGGCCTTTTCTTATTTCCGAATTAAAAAATCCAAAAAGATATCAAGTAAGAATTTAAAATTGTGTGTACATTCAATTTTAATGTGAATTTAGATCGTTTTTTTTTTTTTTTTGTACAGGTTTGCATTGCAGTTATTCAATTAATTCAATGTATTTGCCAAAATATTGCAGATCAAGTCGTTTGTTTTAGTAGTGAAGTACTACCAATCTTGCTAAGACATTTGCAAGTAAAACACATCTTTTTTAGACCTCTGACTATTTTTATTGTTTTGTGTTTAGAATGGATGCGTCAGTCAGAGATTAAAAGAAAGTATTTTGCTAGTAATTGGGGCCATTACATCAGCAGTTGGGCCTCAGTTGAACAATCACGTAGAATTAATTATGGCATTGAAATTGGTTCAGAGCCAAATGGATAAATTATACGTGGTAAAAGAAAAAGAAGAAAACTTATCATCAACTGAAACTTAAAAATAAACAATATGTTTGTTTGCAGATGTCTAATAGGTTTCTGAATTTAAATGACATACATGACAAATTCTTGAATGCCTATAGTGGCGTTCTCACTGGATTCAGAGGAGATGAAGTCACTCTAAATTGTGTGTAATTTTAATTTATAATTAATTTTGGAGAGCCACAATTTAATTATTTTTTGTAAAAGACATAACTGAATTATTGACTCCGCATTTGAATCAGATGATTCAAGTCGCAGTAGGTATAATTGAAAATAAGTCAGAGGATGAAATATTGGAGGAAGTTGTCATGTCGAAATCCATACATTTTCTGTAGTATGCAATTTCAGTTCATAAGTTTAAAAAAGACATTTTAATTTCAATTTTTATTTAGCAAATTTATTAACTGTTTCGAACGGAGTGTACTGAGTTTGGTCGACACAAAGACCATTAAAAAGCTTTTAGTCAAAGGCAGTCATGCCGAAACGGAGGAAACAAAAAAAATTGCTATTTTAACAATGGAAAGATTAATTTTATTAAAACGACAAGCGCTACTAGAAAGCTGTTATCCAAATTAAAAATCAATAAATTGTTTGTACAAACTATGTAATTTGTTTATTCAGTAAATTAATACCTTTTTAAATTTGAAAAAACAAAAATAGAAAATAAATATAAAAAAACACCTTTTTTAAAATACCAAATCAATTTTGTTACGTAGTTTTTAAATGCTGTAAATTGCATACACAATCCATTTAAATTGGAATTACAACAACAAACACAAAGTTACCCAAACAAAATCAACTTATAATGTTAATCTATTTTTGCGGCTTTAGCAAACCCAACTCGATTCTTTCCCATATCAAATACTGTATAATATTTTCCAAGAAAAACATCTCCTAAAATCCAAAGCGGCTCAATCGGATCATCAAGTCCAAAAAATCCACTGATACATGTTGTGCGGCCAAACGTACTTATCTTATGTCCGAGAAAATGTAGAAATTAAAAAGAATAATAAATCCAAATGAAAAAGACACTCACTTTTAATACATAATCATTTCCGTACAGAACGTACTTCCGGCCAGCGATTTTTATCGTTATACGTGGAAGCTTTTTAACGGAGCTGCAATCTACAGCGAATTCCCCTTCGTTCACTCGTTTGGCCCCAATGAGTTTATTCAGTTTGGTTATTTCTTCCGTCGGACCACCGATTAAGGAGGTACCTGTATCAGCAATAGCCTCACAACCTTTCACACAAAACTTGGCGTTTGGTTGTACTTTTAACCTAAATTGAGTAAAATAAATCGCAGCAACTGTCAACGGTTTGCAAATCATTTAATTCGTAATTACCCGTCCATTCTGAACTGCCAGTACCCCTTCTTACTCACATTGACGTAGCGAAATTTGCCGATGCAGTATCTACGGTCGATGCCACCCAAAAATAATTGTCCACCAACGGCAGACGACACGTTACTGAAACCAAATTATGGGTGCAATTTGCTCATTACTCATTCGATCAATTTAATAATAATTTACCGGTTCAAGTAAAAAGAAAAAATAGGCTTGGGAATGAGATTTTGCTTTATCATTTCGTAGAATGGTGGAATCACTCTCTTAATTGAAATATCAATGAAACCCATTCCCAAAATTCCATCAAACTTAGCTGCTATGAAGGTCAAGCTCGGCTGGCTGACTGCTTCTGCAAATGTTTGATTTTTCACTTTCATGTTTCCAATCTGAATAAAATTACATTAAATTCCAGTAAAATACAAACAAAACAAAAAAAAATAAATAAAAATGATTGCAGGAATTCAACTCACGGATAAAACATCTGTACTGAGAAATCCTGACATTCTTCCACTGCCATAAACGAGGTTTAAATTGGTGTTGTTTGGGCGGTATGACGATGATTTCGTGCTGTCATATTTGCGATGAATAACTGCAACAGAAGAGTTACATGGTTGAAATGTATAGACCAAGCAAGCATTATCATCAATACACACGACATGCAATGTTCAAAAATTTGCATTTTTTTGATGGTATCCACAAATTTGACGAACCGGTGTCGAAAATAACCCGAAACATCTGTTTCGGTGTACCCAAACCAATTTCACCATAATATTGCGCCTATAATTCAATAGATTACTTGGAGTTATTACATAGTCGCTTTATTTTACATCATAGTAGTTATTTAGTGGTTCCGAGTGTGCTTTTTTGTATCTGTTTTGAAGTAATCGAAGTGCAAGTCCAACTTCCTCCAAGTTTCTCCTTGTCGTCTTGAAAGGAATTAACTGCACCCTATGATAAATTCAAAACAAACTTTCAATAGAAATAGATGCAATAACTTCACTGTATTCGTGCCTGTGAATTTCTGAGCAAAATATACTTATAACTAATAGAAAAAGAAACAAATTACACACAAAAAATTTTGTATATTTCATTTTGAAAGGCATAATATGGACTGTTATAAATGAAAATGATTTTGACGCAGGGACAATTGGTTGTAATTAAGTCCCTTTGTTGTCAAGTACAATGTGTTATATAAACCATCGAAAAAGACTCGAACAATACTTCAACCTTGCATAATTGCTTTATTGCAAATAAAGAAAACAGTAATAAGTGGTATAAATTTTAAGATATATCCAAAACAATCGTTATAATTAATATCAATGTAGGAAAAAATCAATCCATAACCAATAATTATAGTTCATCTGAAATTGGTATATAGTGTTTTTTTTTTTTTTTTGTTTTAGAAAAAAATAAAATAAAACCAATCATTTCCCATTAATAATAATGAATTTCATATCGCATTGCATATTGTTTTCCACGTCAACTTACAAATGATGTTGCAAACCCTTCTGCAACACAGAAAAAACAAATTATTACAAATTCAATCGTGCAGCTATAGCTATAGTTACCGATCCTTTGTGCTTTTGCAAAGCATCGCGAATTCCCTGTCCGTATGCAGGATCAACTTTACTAAACATGGCGATACAACGCTCTTGCATGGACTCCTGGGCGTTCTTCACATGACCGGCGATATTCTCAACCAATCGCTGACGATGGTCGGGTGTCAAAACCTAAACGCAACAAAACAAATCAACTACTGATGTTTTATTGTTTTTATTTTTTGTTACCTTATTCCAGAAAGTGGTAACTTGGGAGTAGTTATCATCGTTATCAGCAATATGTCGTTGGCAATCGGCAGTTGTTGTAAACTTGTGCTCCAAGTACTTTTCGTCATGATTTGGCCCACTGAAACTATTGGGGAAATAGTTCGGAGCGCCGGCCTGGTTATCGGTCGTATTCATAGGCCCATCACGTTGATAGTGACGAACACGACTGCGGTACGGACAGTTGACTGGAATGTGCAAGAAATTGGCACCCAATCGATGGCGATGAGTATCGTCGTAAGAAAACAAACGTCCCTAAAAATAATTCAAATAATTCAAACAATTTTTAAACAAAAAAATTAATTTCTTCTTTAATTTCAACCTGTAGCATTTTGTCGGGACTGGGTTCAATTCCAGGCACCAAGTGAGCGGGTGAAAATGCAATTTGCTCCACTTCCGCAAAATAATTGGCAGGGTTCCTATTCAAAGTGAATTTCCCCACCGGGATGAGCGGATAATCTTTCTGAGGCCACACCTGAAACAAGTGCGAAATAACAATCGTATCAGACAAACAAAAGAGGAAAATGTCTGTAAAAATGATTTCTGTTTTCCTGTTTATAATATACCTTGGTCAAATCAAATGGATTCCACTGAAACTTTTCAGCCTGAGGAAACGTCATGACTTGAATATAAAAAGTCCAACTTGGAAAGTTTTCAGTCGCAATTGCGTTGTACAGGTCACGAGTAGCGTAATCAGGTTCGTCGGTTTGCAATTCAGCACCCTTTTCCGGAGTCAAGCCCTTTATTCCTTGATTCGTCTGCAATTAAACGTTCGCATTTAATTATTTTCATGATTATTAGTATTTGATGTAATTTAATTACTTTGTAATGAAATTTACAATAGACCGCTTCTCCTTTTGCATTAACAAGCTTGAATGTGTGACTTCCGTATCCATTCATGTGCCTAAAGCCATCTGGCAAGCCACGATCGGAAAACAAAAAGGATACTTGGTGAGCTGTTTCTTGACGTAATGTAATGAAATCCCAAAACGCATCTGGATCCTAGATATATTTTAAATTAATGAAAACTTACTCTTTCAATATTGGTATGAAAGAAAAGATAAAAATAATGATAACCCTAAGATTTGTTTCGGGATTGCGTTTCTGCGATCGAATGAAACTTGGGAACTGATAAAAGAAATGAAAAAAATCAGGTTAACAAAAGTGCACTCTGATAAAACTGATATCATGTTTACCAAAATGGCATCGCGGATAAAAAATATCGGCGTGTTGTTTCCAGTCAAGTCCCAATTTCCTTCTTCGGTGTAAAATTTGACGGCGAATCCTCGAGGATCTCGCACGGTATCGGCTGAACCTTTTTCCCCAGCTACATTTCAAACAAAACGCAAGAAATTAAACACCAAATCCAGCTAATTAATTACCATAAACTTACCAACAGTGGAAAATCGAACTGCAATTGGTGTTTTTTTACCAATTTGTTCAAACACTTTTGCTTTAGTGTATCGAGTTATATCGTGAGTGACCTCGAAATAACCAAAAGCACCTGAACGTAATTAAAAATAATTAAAACCGTTTATTCATTTTTTTTTTTTTTAAATTGTTTTTATTGTATTTATTAAATAATAACGCACCTGCTCCTTTCGCGTGGACGACTCGCTCCGGAATTCGTTCTCGCCCAAAGTGCGACAGTTCGTCCAAAAAAACCATATCTTGCAGCAACACTGGTCCACGGGGACCAGCGGTCACCATGTTTGTCATACATCCCACAGGCGCACCTCCAGCAGTTGTCAACTGCTCGGATTTCTACAATAACAAACAGAAAAATCAGTCGCAAAGTTTCGTGCTCAATGTTGCAGAAAAATGTTCATTATTAATCTCATATGAAAAATGGCGTTATTGTTTTAATAGACAAATTACGGTAATCTCATTGGGAGGAAAAATGATTAATTTCAAGGTTGTCTTGTTTTTTTTTTCCTTCCTCCCGCCATATGAAAAATTCCAAGGACAACGAGGATTTTTAACTTAAAGCTGAATATTCAACGTGTTTATTAATCCCTCAAAAAAATTTAAAAAACATGTTTGCAGTTAATTAAATCAACTTAATGCAATTTTCTCTTTTTTTTGCATTTACAATATTTGATAAAATATAATCGAGTGCGTTATTTCAATTTTATTCAAACAAAATGGCTACGTACCGTTTGAGCTGCTTTGTAGCTGCTTAGCTGTTGCGCTGCTTTATCACGTCCACTCATTTTTGAGCAAATACGTGCAAACTATTCACGAAATATAAACGGAGAGTTTAACTGGTCACTAGCCGAGACGATGTGATCTGCGTGAGTAGTCGCGACAACAACCTTTTTAAGCGCCCTCGGTGGTCACGTGATGGGTACGACGATAATATCAAAAATGACGCGCATGTGGTATTTATCTTATCAACTGATTACAATTCTTTTTTTTTTTATTCTCTATTTTCCGTTGTTTTAGTTGCCAAGTAAAAATCTATAGTTTTTAACACACGCGTTTATTTTTATTTTTAAGTACGAACACAACTGTTTACAAGAAAATTATATGTACAAACATAAAACGTTAACACTTTTAGTAAACTGTCCACATCATTTGCTTTACTTTGCCCGTAAACTGCCTGGAATGATCTGCAATCATCATAAAACAGTCAACTCATCGTCATTCAAGTTTTTTTAAATTTTTAAAAATTACCAGTGATATTTGGACAATCGTGAAAGTCTAATAAAGTCACATTTGGACACGTATTCATCACAATTTCGACCGAATCTTCAGTTAAATTAACACACCCATTCATCGTTATTTCCTGAAAAATATATATTCTTATGTAATCAAAATTTTCGTCTCAAAATACCGAATTTACGGTTAAAGACTTCTGACAAACTCCGTGAGCTAATTTGTAAATGCCCGAATCGGTGACTTTGGTTTTTGATACTTGTATGCTTTGCAACACCCGACAATTTTCAGCTAATGCTTCTAACGAGTCATCGGTAATTAGTTCACAACCTCCCAAGTTAATTTCTCTTAAAGCTGGGCAATGTTTGGCCAAAATGATTATCGCTAAATCATCGACCGTGATACAACGGCGCAAATACACGGCGTGGAGAAAATGACAGTTGCAAAATATCAACCCAAGTCCTGTTTTGAAAATAAAAATTAAATGTTTTGTTTATTTGGGTTAAGAAAACACAAAAACACCTTGGGATGTGATTGTTGCCCTGTCGCACTTGACTGCGTTTAAATCCAAAATTCTTAAATTACTACATATCGATATTTTCTCCAGCGCTCTGTCGGTGACATCGCACTCGATCAGATCTAAAATCTTCGTTCGTTTGCTAATGACCTGGAATTAATGCGGGTGATTACGGTAGAGAACAAAATTGATGCATTGGCATTAGGGTTGCCAACTCCTGATTTGTCCTAAAGCGTACAACTAAAAATGGGTACATAAAAATGAATACGAAATGCGACCACCTCCCCCTAGGTTAGGGGGGGAGCGTGCAACGTGTACATCGATGTACCGCATCAATGTACGACAAGCGCTTTGTACGCTAAAAAAGCATACAGTTGGCAACCCTAATTGGCGTTGATTCATTACTGCATCAATGTTTTCATCGGTTATGATCCCTCGTTTGCACATCAGCCAGAGAAATTTGTCCTTTAAGTTCTGAGGTAATGTTGAGATAAAGTCAATGTACAATGGAATTGTTTTCATCACTTCCGAAATACATCTGAAAATGAATTAAAATTTGAATACAAAAAATAAAAATTTATGTAAAATTTATTTAATCATATCTGGCTCCATTTGTCAGCTTACAGATCTGAGAGACTCTCAACACTGCTGGTTGCGAGCCACGAATTCTCAGCTAGAGAACGTCTATACCTAAAATCACACTCGGCCATTTGCAATAGTATGTTGGTTTCTCATTACTTCGAGAGATGTCGCTCGCGTGGTTTTATCTACAATTTTGCAACGCGTGTACTACCGTCATTGCTTCAGTAACCCCGGTGAAAACCGGAGAAAGTATTACGTCACGACCGGATTCCCGATAAATAGACGCCTTGTTAATTCAAAATCGTCATCATTTAAAGTGCAAAATGGCAGAAGACATTCCGACTAAGACTGATATCTCGCCTATTTTTCATCGACTACGATCAATTCCGAGCAACAAAGTAAGTCCCAAATGTACTTTAAATGGAAAGCAACTAATCGACGTATCGTGTCCCGATTTTCGAGAGCGGACGTTAAAAAAAATTAGGTCAAATGCGAAAGTAAATTGATTGCATGTTGACGTTGCCATTTGAAAGCGTATCAAATATGCTTCAAGAATTAAGAGTAAAGGTCGTTAATTTGATTAATGTCTTTTCCTCAGAGCGAAATATTTGATTTTTGACTTTTGTAATAACCAATAGTAATAAACAAACTTGTTTTCTTTATTTTTCAGATGTGTTTTGATTGTAACGCCAAAAATCCAACATGGGCAAGTGTAACTTATGGAGTGTTTATCTGCATTGATTGTTCCGCCATACACAGATCACTCGGTGTCCATTTATCCTTTGTAAGATCGACAAATTTGGACACGAATTGGACGTGGCTTCAATTAAGAGCCATGCAAGTTGGTGGCAATGCTAATGCTGTAAGAAACAATTTATTTTAATTAAATCGAACGATTTTTCATGCGAAACAATCACCATTTTGTTTCCAGACAACGTATTTTCGTCAACATAACTGCACAAGTTTAGATTCGCAACAAAAATACAACAGTCGTGCAGCAGAGTTATACCGGGTAAAACTTCACCAATTAGCTGTCACTGCCATGAAAACTCACGGAACCAAAGTTTGTTCTATTAAAACTTAAATAAATAAATAAATAAATAAATAAACTATTAATGTTTTAAAAATTATTTTTTTTAGTTGTTCTTGGAGTCCAGCCATGATCATTTAAACTCACCTGAGAAAAAAGAAGTGGATTTTTTCCAAGAACATGAAGACCAGATATCGAACGGCAATTTGAATGATAACAACAACATGGGGTTAATAGAAAACGCGGGACTTTCGTCTCTGCTCAAATCGGACACGGCAGACACGTCCGATGAAGTAGGGCCGAACATTGAAGCGGCATTAAGCACGTCGCCAACCGAAGCACAGAAAATTCTTGAAACGCGCAAACCAACCATCGGTGGAAGAAAGGCGCCAGTCGTCAAGAAGGGATTGGGTGCACGCAAGGGTGGACTAGGTGCGCAGAAAGTAACCACTAATTTCAACGAGATTGAAAAGGAGGCGCAGATGAGAGAACAGTCTGCCGTAGAAGACAAGAAGAGGAAACAAATTAGCAAGGAAGAAGAAGAAGTACAAATGTAAATAAAATATCTGATTTTTTTTCTTTCTTTTTTTGGTTTTTAATTTTTTTTTAAATTTTTTTTTAAATTTTTTTTAAATAGAGCATCGGTTCGTTTGGCGTACAAGGATCTCAGTTTGCAAAAGGATATAGCGGAAGAAAAAATTAAACATCAGAATCCAAACAAAGCCGTGCAGATGGAGAGATTGGGGATGGGATTTGGCGGTAGATCGTAAGTCGGATAATATTTTCACTAGTTCTTATTTTATTTAAATTAATTAATTAATTATTTTTCTTTTGATTTTTAGAGTTAATATTACTCATTCGGCCATTTGCGACATGAAAACAATCGAGCAGGAAACTCCAAATAAATCCACTCTGTCTAACTTTTCCCGCAGTGGGAAGGACATGAGTTTTTTCGATGATGAATACGACTGCGTCGTGTTTATGACTCCGAAGTACGGAGACAATTATTTTTCCCGCGAAGAAAACAACAAGTTCGGTAACAAATTAGACGAGAAGTACGACAGCAGTATGACAGCGGCTGGCCTTTGGGAGAAAAGTGAGAAGAAGAAGAGAATGTTCGACGACGCGATTGTCAAGGAACCGGACGACTCATCTGGGCGAAGCCGGAAACCACTTCCCGCATCGAATTATACTTCCGGGGACGATGCAGCGGTGAAGAAATTCGGAAATGCCAAAGCCATCTCGTCCGAACAGTATTTCTCAGGATCAAAAGATAATGATGTAATGCAAAATGCCCGTTTTGTTTATTCATATTTCACGTTTCACTGAGAATTCTGTTTGATTTAGTACGAGCAGAAAGCCAATTTGGCCCGATTCGAAGGTTCAAGCAGCATCTCGAGTTCTGATTACTTCGGCGATTCATCGACTTCAAACCAGCGTTATTCGTCCTACTCTGGTCCAGATCTCGATGACATCAGAGAAGGAGTCAGAGCCGGAGTGACTAAAGTAGCTGGCAAATTGTCAAACTTGGCTAATGGTGTAATGACATCACTACAGGTAAACGAGCATTTTCGGGACTCTTAACAAAAATTTTCTAACTTTTCCTCTAACTGGCATGATTTGGGCTCTGAATATTAGTTTTAACCACTAATTAGTTATTTTTAGTTCACATAATGATACGTTTTAATCTCGAATTTCAGCGCAAATGAGGTTTTATCTCTCGAAAAGCTGGAATTGAACTGTTGTTGGTAAGGCAAATTTTGACTTGCCTTGCTGCGTTTTGCTATTAAAAACGCTTTTAAAACGCTTAGATTATTATTATTGCTCAAAAAATCTACTCGTAGTCCTAATTATTTGCTTTCATTTTAGGATCGGTATGGATATTAGAAACGGAGATTTGTTGACGTTCTACAATTTGAAACTTATACCCATCTACGCGCATCATTATTTTTCCTCGTTATTAAAAAAAAAAATTTAAATCTCACTAAAACTACATTCTTTTAATTTACTTCCGGTTCAGGTACAATGCGAAATTTAACTCCCCTCATTTTGTGAAACTCAATGGGTTAATGTAATCATGGTAAAGAAGTAATGTGGATTTGTTCGAAATAAAAGTTGTAGGTAATGGAATGTAACTGCATGTTTTTTTTTTTTGTTAAGTGACCAAAAAGTTACTTCTGAAGCATAAACTAAAGCGAATTTATTTTCATCGTATCAAAAAAATGAATACCTGATGTGGAATTATACAAGTTCTTAATGCATTCTGTTATCCGGAGCGCGTTTGCGCGGCGCAGCTTTGATGATATTATCAACGCGAAGTATCATCTCGGCAGCTTCGGCCGCACTGACAAGCACTTGTCGCTTAACGAGGTACGATTCGGTAATACCTCTCGTTATCATATCGTCAATTCGGCCTTCATCCATATCTAAAAGAAAAGAAAAAATTGATTAAACTGAGAAGAGAATTAATAAATAAATTTATTACTTAATCCAAAACTGTCTTTTCCCGCACTATGCGCAGCGCGCAATTCGGACACCAATTGGGCACTATCGTAACCACCATTATCCGCTATAATGGTTGGCAATTGTCGCAAAGCCTTAGCGAACGATTCCATAGCTACGGATTCTTTTCCAGGCGTTTTTGCTGCCAAGCGAGATACTGCGTTGGCCATTAACATCTCCGAACAGCCTACAAATTGAAAGAAATAAAATAATTTATATTTAATCAATTGAAATTAACCAACCTCCTCCATAGACCGTTCGTGTCTCCTTAATGGTTTGCGAAAGAACGCAAAGAGCATCGTGAAGAGACCGTTCAGCCTCGTCTAAAATCTGCTGGGTGGCAGCACGCAGTACAATGGTGCAAGCTTCTCCCATCGCAACGCCCGAAAACTTTATCAGTTTGTCTTCCCCAATCATGATCTCTTCGATAAGATCGCAATGACCCAATTTCACTTGCTCTGGGTTTCCAAACGTGGAAACGATTTCTCCGCCAGTCACTAGAGCCAATCGCTCGATTCCATCGAAATCGGCATGTTCGATCGCCATAACACCGGCGTCGGCAAAAAGTTGTTCGGGATAATTGTAAATCAGTTGTCTAAAATAAATAAATAAATATATAAAATTTAAAAAATAAATAAAATTTAAAAAAAAAAAACACCTGTTAATAAAGACATTGACGTTGTGTTTGAGTATCATGTCAACTTTTTCCTTCATTTTCTCCTTTTCCGCCAATTCCAATTCAGCCACTTTGGCTGTTGAATCCACTCGGACACGGGAGCCAAAAATTTTAATTTTATCAGTGTCCATTGGAGTGTTAGCAACCAAGATGTTCGCTTTCTCGATGCGTTTCGGTTGATGCAGACCAATTTTCTTGTCCAATAGAAAACCTAGCGATAGCCAATTTATTATTTATTTTATCGACAACTTCCTTTCATTCAATTTTACCTTCGTCTAAGAATGAATCCGTCAAATTTCCCCCAAGTTTCTTAAGAATTTGGATGGCTTCCAAAGTTCCGGTACGCTAAATACAAAAATATCAATGAAAAATGAACACCCGTTATCAAATCACCAAAAAGTAAACCTTTAATCTTAAAACAGCTTCGACAGCCAGTTTTGAAAAGAACTCCTTGTGCTGAGACAATATCTTGGAGCTAAGTGTTGTTCGAGCAATGTTTGTCAGATCAATAGCGAATTGCTCAGGATTATTCCTGAAAGAACAAATTAATTAAGAATATTAATATCCAAATTTTTTAATATTTTATTTTTCGTGGTGTCTTTACCCGTTATCTCTAGCTGCTGCTGTTAAAGTTCTCAGAGCTTCATCAGTAGATTTTCGCCACCCAGAAATAATCGTTTGCGGGTGAATTTTCATCGATACGAGTAATTCAGCTTCTTTTAATAATTCGCTGGCTAAAACCGCTACTGAGGTCGTTCCATCACCAACCTCATCATCCTGAACTTTGGATATATCTAAATAACAAAAATTAAAATTAAAATTAAAATCAGTTTCTTAAAATTCGTTCAATTTTGCATATTTTACCAACTAAAACCTTCGCCGCAGGATTATCCACACCAACAGCCTTAAGAATTGTTGCTCCATCATTCGTCACTTCCACGGTGCCTTGATTACGACCGACACTCACCAAAATCTTATCCTAAAAAAAAAAATAACATTTCTTTTAGATATTAAATATTCGAATTTTAGTGATTTTATTTTTTGTTCTTACCATTCCTTTTGGGCCTAAAGTGGTTTTCACTAAGTCACCTATAGCGATCGCGCCAACGAAAGAAGAAAGTCGAGCTGTTTCAGCTTTTTCTTCTTCTGCATCATTTTTCAAGATCTGAATCGGGTTCAGCGCCATACCAACCTGAGAAAAGAAAAAAAATTAACGTGAAACTCGCACGCCTTAAAGGTAATGTCAGACGCGACCACATGGCCGCTACTCTTTTATCTGTTTCTTTTTTTCTTCACAATTTTAACAAAAAAATCATAACTTGATTAATTTTAAAAGTCCATCTACACTATTGATACTATTTAACAGCATCTAGTTTACTTGAATCGTACTAAACGACTGTTTTTTACTTACCGACATTGTGATGAATAAGCCTAACAACAGTAAGGAATGAATTGCAACTATGCTCTACGGTTGCGGCCTCTCGCGAGAAAACATCAAAGTGGGCCACGTTTTCCTGCGCCATCTAGTGGAAATATAATTAATGATTCGGCTGAAATCTGTCAGCCAACCATTCTTTCTACGATAATAAATAATAAATATTCTTAAAAATAACTAAAACTAGTAACTAATATTTTTAAAAAATTAAAAAAAAAAATTATTCATTTTCCTGAAATAAAATCGTTAGCGAAAGGAAATAGAAGTTTTGATTTCGAATCAATATTGCACGTTTTCTTTTCTTTGTTTTCGTTGTCTGACATTTGAACGAAATTAAAAACAAAATTCAATTTAGCACATGCGCGTCAAGAATCGAGTCAGAAAAAATAAATTGCTCTGCAAACAAATTACTGTTGTTATATAACTACAAAAGTCTTGTTAAAGTTTAAAAACTAATTTCCTTCTCAGATAAAAATGAACAAAAATGTCACAAAATCAATTGCAACATCAAAATCATACATCCCATCAAAATTTAACCAAATAATTTCTTTTTTTTTTAATTTAAAAAAAAATAAAAATCAGAGATAACAAATTTATTACAGATGTTGCGATGCACGAAATAAATACACTCTAAATGTAGATCAAGTCACGAACATGAATGACAGCCGAGTTACTTCTTTTAGATATTTTCGTTTCCTATTTAATATTGACCTCCCGCAATGTCAATAACTCAATAAATCGCATAAATAAAATACACAATTCCAGTTCCTTTATCATATAATCAATTATACTTTGTTACAATTGTTTTTCTTCTTCTCTCTCACTCAACCACTTTGAAAAATTACACTAAACGAGTACAGATTGTCATTCGTGTTCTGGTTCGATTAAAAAAAAAAAATTGTTATTGATTTTTGGACGCGCGGAAGCTTGTGATTGAAAATCGATAAAACGCCAAGGTTAGAAGAAAACCCCATCGTGAGAAACATTTAACTTGCGAATATTTTCAAGATGCAACCAACCGAAATTGAACATTAGTCGCTTAACTCGAGCGAAAGGAGTGCGAATAAAACTGATTTACGCTCCTCGCACAAGACTATCTATCCTCTTCCGAGCGCAGCTTTTAGGGGCCGAGTGAAGGGTCGTCAAAGAGCAAAAAGGCAAAATTTCAATCCAAACAGAACAACTGGTTGAATCGAATGAATGGTTAAGTGCACCTGTGACTCCAGACCTCCGATAGAATAGAAACCATTTGCCCAAGAATATTTCCAAAAGAAAACAAAAAAAAAAAATCCGAAGAAATCCGTGAAAGACATTTGACAACACTTTGCTTTTATAGCGAACGGTTCATTAACAAGCAATGCGTAGTAAACGCCACGGCAGGATTCCGGCTTAGCATCGCACCTAAAGTGTTGGATATAGTGCAATTTCGATTGGGTTTATTTTTCACCCGTCTTCTTAAAAATAATCCTGATAGCGTCCTCGTATCGGCTTTGAACTGCGACCATGCCAACCACTCAGACGCTCAGAAAGGGTAGGATAATAATGTGAAAAGCACGTACGATCACCCACGAGTTACGTGCATTTATATGCGTGCATGTGATAATGCTTTGTATTGATCTGTTGTAGACTGTGTGACAAAAGCAGACATCTGCTGTAGAAAAAAACACATCTTCATCTATTGAATGCAAACTCGTCAGAAACTTTTACGATAAACTCACTCACGAGCAACAAGTTCGCATGTTTACGAAACGTCAAACGTGATGTCGAATCGAAGGAAAAAATAATTGGGTTTTGAGTTCCCCATTACTTTTGGCTCCGTTATTAATAAAACGGGGTCTAATATAATGGGCTTCTTTTTTTATTATTAAGGAAATGTAAATGAAAACCTGAGATTATTTCCACGCACCACCTGCATCAGTAATAAAAGGTTGCAGACGCGTCGCCAGGAGAATTAGAGTCAATTTTTATTTTATGAATTATATCGTCGTCTAGGGTTCAATGGAAGGAAAAAAAACGTGATCAAATCGTTCGACAGAACAGACGACATTAATTTTTATTTTTAAATTAAGTTTTTCAGTATTTTTTTGAGTATATTAACACCAGAACTAAAACGACAAATGATCGACAAATGGAGTGGCTACACCCTGCTAGGCGTTTTCCCACTTTAGGTGCATTTCCTTTCCCGCAATATATCGTGCAAGTTTAATCTTTTTTTTTGTGCTGGTCCATTAAAAAGATTGAGCCTTGTTTACTGAGTTTATTGCAATTCAGTAAACACTATTCCCACTGAAAAAAAACAAAGAAACAAACGGGTCAGTCAAAATTACATCAGCAATCATTTAATGATATAAATGTATATTTTTAATGCAGCGTTGACGTTAAACTAATTACTTCCTCGTTGTACTTCTTAATTAACGTTTCATTATAAACTACTCATTCAGAACTAGGGAGAAAACTGTAAATAGGTCTAATTTAATAGTTTTATACATTCATCTTCCTCCATTTTTTAGAGTGTAATTGTAATTGTCAAGAGAACGTATGTTGCGTGTCACATTAAGCCTTTGCTTCAGTTTAAACCTTAACTCAACTGATACTTTACTGTCAAATTGGAAGAAACAAAATTTAATAAATGAGATTCATATAGTTTATATTGTATACATTCTTGTTGCAACTAAGATCCTTTATTAAAGTTTTCATGTCGACTCATCAATCAATTAATTTTTAATATTTTTATATTTAATAATTTTAAAGTTGTTGTTGGTAGAAATTAAAACAGATTGTATGTTTCCGTATCTTGTCACGTGACCTTTAATTATTTTGACATCTGTGACGAGAGCATATAGTGCAGATATATTTTAATTAACATTTAATGAGTTGTAACAGTGTACTTCGTAGCGTTTGTCTAATTCACATCTAATTAAGCAGGTTAATGTAATGCAGGTAAACGCAATTTTCAAATAATAGAGAAAATAATTTTAAAAACAAACATATTTCTTCTAATACGTCTTACGAAGTAAGAAACTAGTTTTTTTGTGCCCCAAGTAATTAAAAGACTTGTTTCATGCGATCAATAACAATAACCGTAGGTTGGTCGGAAAATCCCAATGGGCTTGGGTTAGAAAAATTGTGGCTTGTGCAATGACTCATCAAGTCAATACGACATTTTAGGCTTACAAGTGAAATTATGTTTTCGCTGTAGTGTAAGTACTTATCTAATCTATCATCGAAGATGCTGCTCATGCCTGACTCTTTTAACGACCTAAAACGGGTCTGAAAACAAATAACTGCTTACATATATATATATTTTTTATTCTTTTATATAAAGAAAGGAAATGAAAGAAACAGAAAGAAAAATTCAATATGTTACTGACAGAACTCGAATTAATATTTATTTTCTTCTCTCTGATTTTTTACATTTGAATTTCAAATTGAGGTAAAGAATAAAAAATTAAACAAGTAAACGTTTTATTTTTTTTCCAATTTTTATTTTATTTTTAATATTGGTGTGTGTTGGAGCGTAAATGTAAAGAGACCGAACTTATATCCAGTTGTATTTACATAACTATCGATTTAGAAGCTAAAATTAAAGTTTGTTTGCCACTGAAATTCAGCAATGTATTTATAGACACTTCATTTTCAGTGTTAATTTTCAATCTTCATAAATTTAAAAAAAAATAAAATTAATATAATTTTACCAAACATGAAACATACACACTTGACTCATTTCTTAACCGAGTTTTAATTTGTCAAATGTGTCAAATTGAAGAGTTAATTGAAAAAAGTTTTAAATTACGAGTAATGAGTAATTAGACTGTGACTTTGTAAAAAGTTGGCAAAAGTTTACCGTTTTTAATTAATAATTTATGAAATGATGAGCAAGCATATTTTTATACATAAAAAAAAAAAACATACTGCAACATATTAAAAAAAATAATAATAATAATGGCGAAATGCAAACAAACATAATTCAACGATCAATGAAACGAAATTTAAAACCTCTAAGTCTAATATACTTATTTTCCCAACATATGTTGTATGTTTCGACACCAAATAAACTGTTATTCACCACCCTTTAATGAAACTATACCCTTCAAAAAGTAGTAGGCGGACAAAAACAGTAAGCAGCAGAAATTGCAAAACACTTAATTTTCCTCCCTTAAGATTTCAATAATTGGAAGAACCACCAGACACGCAAAAAGAGTAATTCCATTAACGTGGATTGCGCATGAACCCTTTGCACTCCCGTTGCGCTGTTGCCCGTACAATAACATAACATTTTGATCTTTTTCAAGTTCATAGCTCCCTAAACCTAGTGTAACTCATTAGCTAAATGATACACGACAATAAACCGCAATTAACATTTGTTAGCATAAATTTAATAGATGAATAGGCTTCGTAAGTTTAAGTTGTACCCCACATACAAACTTCGTTAAACTTCATTTAAAACTGCGATAAATAAATCTAAAATTAAAAATATAACATAAATACTTCATCCTCGTCAAAATTTATATTAAACTCAACTTAAAATAACATTAAACCATTAACAAAAGTTTACCACCATGTACAAATCAATTCGGCAAGCTCACGTGTAATAATCATACAACTGCAAGCTGAAGTGCAATTTCAATATTATTACACCTCCCGTAATGCGCTAAAAGTAAGGATGAGTGCTGACCGTTGCCACGGTAACTGCCCACTGGCCATCTAGTGAGTGTTGCACGAACATTGCTACGAAGTTAAAGTTTGAAATAATATTTTCACATGCAAAATCATCGAAGAAATTAATAATCAGATAAGCTGCGTTAAATTTGCCATAACAACTTCATCTCGCTGCGGAGGTGTTGATGAAAGGAACCATCTCCACGGAGAAGATGCGGGCTTTTACTTTTAATCAGTTTGAAAGAGAGCACAAGGTAGCAACCACTGATTAGTGCTAGTTATCTGCTTGCGCTAACGAGTTTGTTGCTCTTATCTCACTGTTATTGTTGTGTGTTGTACTCTTTTGACAGTGGTTTCTAATTACTCTTGTTTGTTTGGTTTGGTTTGGCTTTGTCTTGTAATTTATCGCACTATTTGGCCCTAGAGTGCAGTTTAATGTCTTGTATCACGACCTCATTTTTAACGATCATTAATTCATCTGAGCAATGACAGTATTTGCAGTATCATACACAGGTAGTTTAGGTAGCAGAAGCAAAATTATGAGTTTATTAAAATTTGGGAAAAAAATATTTTAAAAAAATAGCCAGTAATTGAAAACTAAAGTCAATAGTATTCAGTCAACATATATTTAAATTTAGTTTGTTGATTTATTCTTTATTTATTCTGAAAGAGCCACTTGCAAATACCAATAAAACCTTTCAGTCAGCCTACGAAAATGGAGATTCCAACAAAACAGTTTTCTTCTTCTCTTTGTGTGACAGCTAAACGTCAAAATATATTCACACGAATGCTGCACATCTGCTTTGACCTTTGGTGTTTTTCCTCTTTCCTTAACAACTAAGTCTACTCTTCAAAATACCTCTCTAAATTCGATAACCTACCCACAAATGAAGCTGATGTGTCCGCCTTGACCTATGGTATTTCGTCAAAAATGACGTTCAATGGCTTCGGGAAATTCGTCATACCACCAACTGGAATTTAACGAGAGAAATAATATTTACGGTAAATGTCAACATTATGATAAACTCGACAAAAATTAACACTAAACGGATATAAAACAAAGTAAATCCGAGAAAGACTAGAAATTTTATAACTGACTCTAGGTTTTTATTTTTTGTTTTTATTGCGACTCAAGTGGTCCCCCAACGCAAGCTTTCAGTGGAATTGCGACTCCAGCTGATCCGTAAAACAACTCGCAACAGCCGCACGTGACTTAATTGTTTGTTACACTTCGAATCTGCTAACTTGTCGAAAAACATGTCAATGTAAGCACACCTCATCCATTTTCCATGTAAATTTTAACGAGCTACAAGTTACATGTGTACTTAAACGCGCATCAACAAGTTGGTAACAAAATAATAAATTTAAAAAAAAATCGATGCGTGTCATTTCCGTTATTGACTACTAAACCATTCCCATAACCATTACAAACACGCTGACTTAATCTATGTTAAAAAGGAAAACAAACGTGGCCACAGCAAGAGCGGAACTAATATCCTCAGCATTAAGCTTTGCCCGGTTTCCCCCGGTTTCCACCTACCAACCAATGAGTTTCCACTAACATAGACTCGTCCTGGCTTCAACCCGTGGCTGGAACACGCTGCACACACAGTTGTGAGTCGAGGTGCATACCTCACTCAGTAGCTTCCTCTTTCTAACAGCAACATGAAAGAATTACTGTAACACTTAATCATCGACAGGGGGCAGCATTCAGAGTGGGTACACCATTGCCCTATCCCTTGAGCTGGATTTACTCGACCCCTTTTCGTAACACTTCCAACTCCGTTTGCTTTATTTTTTTTACAATTTTTTTTCTTGACTTGTTTTGGTGGCGGACCATCGGCGGAAACCAATCAGGTAAGAAAAAAAACTCATTTATCAATATCATTAGTTGGTTTATATCAATCGGTTAGAGATAGGAGTCAGTTGACTGGTTTTGTTAATGATAATTGATGGTTTTATTATCAAATTAAAAGTGGGATGAGGTGAAAGTGGGTTTGAGGAAGTTGACAGAGCTGTTTTGTCATACTTTTCAATAGCGAGGGTTTAAGGGATTTGGTGTTAGTGGTTCATGTTGATGGTGGAAGCAGTGTGTGGGATTATGGCAATGAGAATGGTTTTTTCCAGCCAGAATTCAAGTATAAGGATTACGTGGGAATAGGTGTGTTTTATTTAAACAATAGTAACTTGTTTCGGAATAAATTTGTTCGTATTTGTTGTAGATTCTGGTTGAGCCTTGCAAATGCCAAGGTGAAACAAAATGAAATGTTAATAAATAAACAAAGATTAGATAGAAAAAGCGGAGGAAATTGTGAAGTTGGAAAGGGAGAAAAATGGTTTTATAATCTTTAAATTCTCGATTATTTTTCGGCGTTTTTTGAGCGCCGAAAGCTTTAATATGTACAAGTGGTACATAAATTATTAACACTGAGTTAATAAACTACTGCAGATTAACTGAATTATTAAGTATTAATATTTTTTGCTAAAATTAAACGCAATTTTTCTTATCAGCGACTCGCATATTTACATAAATAATGCACCGCATTAGAAATACTCAATTTTTTGTTCATAAATTGTCAAAATTTGGACATAAAAACAATTGGAAAATACCTACGGAGCTTTCTGATCGTAGCGTGTTGTTACATCAGTACTATCGTAATAAATAATGTTGGGATTACCAGGTGTTCTATAATGGCAGTTGGCGGTTGTTTTCAGAGCCCATTTATCTGATAATTTATTTATAAATATTTATTCAATGAATTTTTTTAAAAAAAAAGAGTAACTATAAATTAAGTTGTGTGAAAGGACCCGAAACACGAGCTTAAATTGATTTTTGTGTTATATATTTTATCTTTGGAATAAAAGCAGAAAATTGGACTCTTGAAACTCCACATGAAGTGCTTCGTACATGTCTGTTTTCGACTGACACTGTACGTAGTATTTATAGTCAATTCGGGTTTTCTAATTATAATTAAAACTGTATTTTTCTTCCTGACTTTTTTTTTAAATGCGCAATAATTGCTATAGCTATTGAAATATTTTTTTCCATAAAAAGATTTTTAAAAAAAATAGAATAAATAATTTATTTTCATATTTTTATATTTATTTTCCTGATGTCAGCCATTTTTTTTTATATATTTTTATTTCTATTTAAATGTTCTATAGCCTTAAAAAGTTTGCACTAAAACTTTATCCTTGATGTGCGTTTTATTGTTTTTCAAAAGCATTCATATCTCATATTTGCGGATTTTTAAAATAAAATTTTTACGATAATTGATTTTTTGAAATTTATATATTCAGCGTTTTAATGTTTAATAAAATCATCACTCGTTTATGGTTTGTTTCTGCATAAAAATAATTTTAAGTCTCGAAAAATTATTATTTCTGAGCTCAAAACTGTGATTTGAATAGATAATTACTAATTACAACAATTCTGCCTCCGGTTTATTACCTATCTTAATTTTTAATTCCAATTTCTACGTAGCTAATAAACTTGCATTTTAAACAGAATCCTCATTACCAGTAACCATATTTAATGTTTTACTTCATTACAAACAAGTTTAAGTACTTATGAAAAAATCTCAAAGTTTTCAAAATTTTGTTTCAATTATTACAACATTTGAATATTTCATTTTATTTATTCGCTTTCAAAAACTCAAATTCTTCTCGTAATCAATATATTCCACGTTAATTTATGAATATTTTTAAAGCCTAGTTAATCAAACAGATGGTCTCGCGCATTCACTAATAAGACTTGACAGGAGAAAAGCGGTCATAAAAATAGTACCAGTAATTTAAAAAAATGGCTTTTTTAAGCAAAGTTTTTAATTATAATTTATTTTTCAGTGCTACGGACCCTAATTAAATATAAATAAGTCTTCGGTTGGGTTTATAAATCATTTTTAATTGTACTCTTTAGCCATTTAACGCTTCATTTTGCCTCAAAAAAGTTAAAAGAAAAAGTGGGCTTTACTGTGCACTTCAAATAATCACAAAACCATTGAAATAATTGACGTCATCGTCAAAGCAGTGAAGCCGAATTTTCATATGTTCATTTTAGATGCACCAAAAGATACCGTAGTTAGAATTTTTTTTAGAAAAACCAAAGATTTTTTTTCTGCTTTAATAAAAAAAAAATTTTTTTTTAAAGCTTAGTTATTCCTTTTTGATGGGTTACTCGTGTGTTTAGTCGCTTTGTGACCTACATTTCGATTTGCCAATTAGTTTTTGGAATTTCTATGGTGTTCCTCTAAATAGCGAATTCTTACTTCTAATCAAACAATTATTTTGCCTTTTATTTTTAATGGGAAAAACGCCATCTATTGAAAAGAAGGTAAATCCAGCGGTTGCTGCTTGTTTGTTTCCTGGCACAATGCCAAGTTGGAGCAATCGGCATCTCTTTAGAGATTGTGGTTGAATTTGGAATTCAACGAGCATCTAAGAAGACAAATGTCTTGTTAGATGAACGCTCGTTGGAGTTTTCTGTTGTTTTTAGTGTTAGTGAAAAAAGATGGAATGCTGTAATTAGATGGTGCAAAAAGATGAGGCATGCAATCAAGGTAACAAATAAAAAAAATGATGATGAGAATGGAGACGACAGGCAAAAACAAGATAAACAAAATTCAAGACGTAGGTTGAAAAATAATTAAAAAATTTTCGAAATGAGTTACATATTTACCTGAATTTACCACCTAAAAAATAGTTGTTAAATAGTTTATTAATTTATTTAAAAAATGTAAAAACTTCCCAATGATTTTAGTTAAATATCACAAAAATAATCAAAACCCTGATATCACATGTAATTCCAATTAAAATGCCATCGATTGAACTCCATTATTGGTTGATATAACTCATTCAACCAGTCTGAAAGTAATCGAACCTTTATTAATAGATTGTCTGGTCACAAGTGCACGAATCTATGATGGAGGTTCGTGCTACCTTCAAACGCCTTTGAAGCCAGTTTAATTCACTTACCGCATCACATTACATTTCTCTTTATTGCAGTGATTGGTTGTACCCAATTATCAAAACTAGAAGAAAGTTTGAAATCTCATTAATTAAATCTTGAACACGATGCAAAATACCTAAATATTTGAATACATAATAATATACACACAACAACGGAAAACTCGCATTTACTTGATATGTAAATCGTATGCAGGAAATAGCGTGCAAATTGCCGTATAAGAATTCGAATCTGTGGTTTGAAAGAAAGCTGTCGTCGAGATGTTTCTTCAAGACTCATTTGCCCCCTATAGACTGAATCTCGAGATGCACTTGTCTCAAGTTAATCTTCTCCTTTTGTAAACAGAGTTTGGTTAAACTTTCATATGATAAAATGCGTCAACAAACATACTTTTCATAAAAATAAAATAAAATTCCCAGCTTCTTCTAAAATGAATGTTTGAAATCACCTAAGGTTAAAAGAATTTCTAATTTCTAATTCTAAGAAACAAAAGCTTTTTGACCTTGACACTCATTATAAAGTTGAAAAGTTGTTTCTTAAAATTAAAAATCGCAATCTCCGCATGTTTATAAAGGCGTTAAAAACATTTATTCGGACAGAACAAAAACGCAATTAGTTGCAGGAAAAGACTTTTTGAAATGCTCTATAATGTGCATTAACCCTTCAGAACTTGCCAAATAACAAAGAAAATACACACTTATATATTTCACTAGCAGTGGCACGGATCTCTTTTTACACCTCAGTTCGGAGCTGAGATGGATGAACACCGTTGGCACTGTAAACAGGAAGTTTTTCCTGTATTACGTTTAAATCAATTAGCGACTTAGGACCAGACGCTTTTTACTGCTCACTGATGATTTCCTGCAGCTGATCTACTGTTTAAAGTTGATTGATGACAAATGTAAACCAAATAGCTTTTCGATCTTGTTATTATTGTAATCTTCACGAATTTAGAGAAAGAAACGCAGACAACGTGTTGTTTCTGCTCAAAACCAAAGCACGAATTAATATTTTATTCTGCACTTTTCAAAAGAAAACAATGGCAAACAAATGGATGAAAATACATCATTATGACACTTCACAAGTCAACACCACCATCATTAATTAACAGCTTAGTCACTTTATTCGCATAACATATGGGTCCTACTGACCACAAGCTTATCGCTTATCATATAGCAAACACAAAATAACGATAATAAAAAAAATTATAATTAAGAACACTAATATTTTGAGACTTCACATCTTCTTCCTCGGTTTGGCTATTCTATTTTAATATTTGAAATCTCTAAAATTGTTATGTTTGCATTTGTTTACACACCGGCAGATAAAAATGTTTGCAAAGTTAACTCCCCTTTAAGCATTGTTTTCTATTTTTTTAATTTTTACTGTGAGGAAGAAGTTTGAACGGTCAAACGACCAGTCAGACCAAACATTTACAGTAATGACAGCAAGACGTCTCGTCTCGGGAATTTTGCCATGTAGTATTTACAAGAATTCCATCGGGCAAGACATGTCACAGAAAAATCCAACTAAGGTTTCAATTGCGTCTTGCTCAAGTCTACCATAAAAGAAATGCCCTAATCTATGCGTTATTTATACGACTTGTGGAAAGTTTTGATATTGAGAATAAAAAACCAAACATAAAATTTGACCAAACATAACAAAAATATTGATGTTGTTGACCTTTATCTATAAAAGTTGAAACGGTGCTTCATCTATTGCTAATCAAATATTTGTTGACGTGAATTCAAACAACTTCAGCCGATATTCACCTGATTACTTGGTGAAGAAAGCAAGTAATACTATATGTTTATGACATAAATTCTGGTAAATTATTTTGCAACTTCAAAATAAAAATTCGAAATTCTGAAACATGTTTTGAAAACAAGTCACATCAATGCAGAATTAACTGCGAATGTTTATATAAAGCACGCACTGAAGCAAGCTGGGTAACCTATCTTACAATTTACCTTTCACATTCAAGAATGATATGTAAAATCCAAAAAAAATAACATGTGTAAGCTTATTATGGTCTCCAGGGAAATAAAATAAGCAGACAGTCCTGGCTACTTCTTCATGCAACTGCAGGTTTTTTTTCAGCCAAATTAAAGATTGATGTGTAGTGAACTCTCTATAGACAGAGCTTACCGAGGAGTGGACACCACTCTGGACCAGCCAAACCTCTGTGACCCAAACCCTTCTACACATAACAAATGACATTTATTTTTATTTAATCAAAATTAAGCTAATATAATTTTGGTTCTTCTTTCTTTGAATTATGTGGCTCTGAAAAGAACCTTTAGTTATATCTATACAGCAAAAATCGTCCCTCTAGCAACTTCTTGTTGTCGGGCTTCTTGGGCAAAAGAACAATCTGAATGTTGGCAAAATCCCACCATCCGCAATGGTAACAGATGACAGCAACCTGCTAAATTCTTTAGTATGTATATACTAAGGGAATTAGAATTACTGCTATAGAAATAACATTAAGTCCAGTTATTCGTAAGATAAAGCTAAAATCTGAGTTTATTTGCATATTGTAACATAAAAGGGCGCTGAGTAGACAGCGTCATGCAATCTCAAAAGAGGGTAATGCAGGGAAGCATATACAACACTGTTCATCGTTCTTGATCGCCAACTGGACATGTCGAGGTATTATCCGCGACTTCTTGTTGCCTCTCGCTGCGTTTCCAGCTAACTCCATAACTTCGGCGACCAGATATTCCAAGACCGCAGCCAAGTAGACCAAAGATCCAGCACCGATACGATCGGCATACTTTCCCTTGCGGAGTAGACGACGAATTCGTCCGACAGGAAACTTAAAACCGGTGCGGGTGGATCGAGATATGGTTTGTCGGCAACAATGTTTCCCTAATGTCAGCCAGACATAGTGAAGTATGATCAAACTTATTAAAAAACGATTGTACGAATAGATTAAAGTGTATGCACCAAACCTTTCGTTTGTATATGATAGTTCAGAACACGCAGTGCACACGTGACTAATCTTGAATTGTACATCGAGATTGGTTTCACGGTCCGGACGTAAAAAAGAACTTGGTTTGCATTTTATGGTCTTCAATTTCCCAACCAGATGATAAAATAAGTCAAAATCGTGTAAAAACGCGTAAAATCGTGTAAAACCTAGCTTAAAATGTGTAAAATCGTGTAAAAACAGCATTTTAAAGTTAATTTGCAAGTGAATTATCGTAAAAATTAACGTAAAAATCTGTATTTTGGTTTGAGAGAAAATCTTCTGTACACTTCCTCAATATAACGTTACCGTTATCAAATTAAAGAACGCCTGTTTCTTTACACCAAATTCAATTTTTTAGATAGTAAAATCCTGTACCATACGTGCTTTATAAATATCTAATATAGTTATTTCAACTACGAGTGTAGTAAAAAAAATACTTTTCTATTTTTATCGTCACAAGAAAATATAGTGAAATAAAAAAAAATTTAAACGAATTCACTGTTCTGCAATATATTGAGAAAATTGAAGAAACAGGTGTTAATGTCACAAAGCTAGTGTCAGCTGTCAGGTAATTTAAGAGAAACCTAACACGTAAACAACCTCTCAAGCTGACCAAGAGTTTATACACACGTCTATGTCCGCATTTGTTTAGACTGCAAATAAAACAACATTGAAAAAAATGGAGATAATGGGAAAAGTTCAGTTTGACTTCAACAACAGCTGCTACTTTCGGCAGATTGAAGGATTTAATCGTATTAATCAAAGAATCTGTGTGTGCTAATTCATTTTTAAATGAATAAATACTTTTCTTCTTTTTTTCTTTACCTAAAGCAAATTTAAAAAAAAAAACTTTCTGACAACAGCAAACAAACGTTGCTGGATTTCAATGGTTGTCAAGATTTCCAATTTTTTTTATTATTATTATCAATTCCCCAGCATTCATTCTACTTTTAAACTGCTTAAAACTCTAAAATTTCTATACAAGCTATTACCCAGTACTTCTAAAAGTGAATTCTTTCTTTTGTGTGCCTTCTGCGTCTTCTGACTACGACGTTATTAACGTCATTACAAGTATCTGTTAGCTCAGTTCATGTACAAGTGGTGAAGTTAAACACACAAAAGAGAAAATAGTCTTTTCGAGAAACAGATTGACAAGATTGGATGTATCAATAATTAAAATAATTTTTTTAAAAACAAAAAACAATTACTTGCCGTCGATTTAAATTCAGTTTACCCACTCTCCATCTTATCTAGAAAAATACTGCAAACCAAAAAACTTTTAAAACGTCAAAACAGCTTTTGCTTCCACTAGAGTGCACAAGTCCCAAAGGAATCTTATATATATTCATCCTGTCTTCGAGATACTCTGAATATTGCAAAAGTTTATTATTGATTTTAATAAAAGCTACGTTGCCACTACAATTTTTTGCACCATCTTGATTCTTGATGACCCTGTAAGAAATCCTTCAAACCAAACCATTCGAAATGGTACATTGCACTGTCCACAAGCTTTACAGAGGCAGAAACGAAATACAAATAAATAACCTCAAGTTAAAACTTCACAATAAGACTCTTTTCACCCCCACCAAATGCAACCAATAGAATTATTCAGTTGTCAACACAATTCGTCAAGTTCAATTCATGAATAAGTTCCTCCCACCACAGGTGCTAAATTGAATCGAACTACAAAATTGAATAGTAACAGATGGAAGATCCTTGAGGTCAATCTCGTGTTCTCCACATACAATATTGCACAGTGGGCAGTAACATTATATAACTGAAAGCGTAGTGCAAAGTAACCGTCACTATTATAGCACACCCAGCAGCGTTTTCAAGTGTACGTGATCACGGGGCCTTATTTTGTCTTCCAGGGGAATCAAGATATATACCGGAAAGGATACATTGCAAACATCAAACTCAACTCATAAATAACTGATTAAATGGAGACGCTGTGGGAGTCCAAAATACAAATTGAATTTTGATGAGTAAAATATTTGACCTTAACTAACACGTCAGACTTGACATTTTAGGCTACTTTAAAAAAAATGTATGCGTTGTATATAGTTGCTCAGCAACCGATCTCTACCAAGAAACTCTGTTTACAAACAATATCAACACACCGCCATTTGTTGAACTTCACACATTGATCGATAAAAGAGCAGATTTTCTACATTGATAATTAATTATGAATTTTTTCTCAATACACAAAACAGCTGTTGGGAGTTAGTTGACTTTTGTTGTTTCATCAGTATATAGCTATTATTCAACAATACCAAACAAAAAAAATCGTGAAAATTAAAGGTTAGAGAGGTTGAACTTGCGCAACCTTCATCACTTATTGTCCACTGACAATCTAAAGTGATTACTTGTTACTGACTTGGAGTAAATGTAAATAAATTAACAGAAACAGCCACCAGAATGTCTAGCCGGTTCTCGAAATAGAACAGAAAAATGTCATTAGTACTAGGCTTATTTTCCAGTTCAATGTGTAGTCATTATCGTTACAAACCCAACTCTGCAAACTACACTTTCATTACCTAATTTAATTCAACTAGTTTTCTAATATCGCCCGTTTCAATTCACGGAATTAATACCGGCGATAATAACTTGATAATCCGCACCTTATTAAATATAAACCCTTATCTTTATTCATAACGTTGGTCAGCGTTTATGATTTTTCCAATAATTCGTTTAGTGCTTAACCCTTTAACGCTCTCCGTTTTTCATTACTTTTCGAAATCGACACGTGGGTCGTAACTTGAAAAGAAGACCATGAGCACGTAAAAGCGAGTTAAAAACGCACCAGTGATTTCACTTCTTTATAGCATCGTTTCGCACCTGTCGAGTTTGCCAGCTGCTGTGCCAAATCAACACCCACACGAAATTAAGCTTCAATTCAATCCACGGCAAGATATAATGGGGGTTTGTTTTTAACTCTTAAACATTTTTAAATTCAAAATTCGCAGTGTGTTGTTGCATTGTTCGCGAGTTTGGTTTAGACTGCCGCGAGTTATCAAAAATTTCCCATTTTAATTTACATTTTTATTACATTTCAAGAATCTAGACAAAAAAAAAAAAAGCATATGGAGCTATCAGACTTTATTTAATGTTTGCATTGCAAATGTAATGTTTTAATTGAAGAAGATAATTTTAAAAGACAGTAGGGAAATTGTGTTTCCTATTTCTATTCAACTGCTATGAACATTTTAACCGTTATCAAACATGCTTTGTTTGATATTAATTAAAGACATTCTCCAATTTAATCATCACTATATATGCGTGGACAGTTATTTTTCTTACAATAGATGCGTTTCAAAACTCATCTCCCTCAGCTTCGACTGCACCTATTGTTGCAGAAAAAATTCCAATTGCTTATAAATAATTTATTTTATCCTGGTTTGTCACCCAAGTCGAGCCATATGTTTAAAGTAAACAATTTTTGCTTTAATACTTGGTGACGGCTTCAGAAATTACACCTAACTGATTTATTGTTGCTTAGAAACGATTCTCGTGACGCTGACAGACAACGTACGTTTGTTTGCATTCTGTACGCAGCAGCATAGATGAAATAAAAAATGTGCGTTGCATTTCAATCTTTACAAAAAACAAAAGTGAATGTGAAAGTCTCGTGCTGTAGCTATTGTGAGATTTAATAACAACTCCATCATTGAATATCTGATTCAAAACCCTGCTTCAGGTAAAGTGATTCGACATTTTGATGCAACAACCAACGAGTAGCCGAATTCATTGTGGGCAGCGCCACGATAAAGTTGCAATTAATTATGCCAAAAAAAAAAAAAAAAAAAAAAAGATGAAAACACCGCAAAACATTTTAAATTAATATTTTTAAATTTTAATTTTTCTAACCCAAGAGCTATCTAACGTTGTAATCGAATAAAGCATACGGCACTTGAAGTTTCAGTTTTTAGATTTCCTCGAAAAGTCGGCTTCATTGCGTTTCATTAAGTGTGACTAAGCCTCCAGCAAAGCTCTCTTAACAGAAAAACAGTTTTTGGCGGTAAAAACATTTAGTAATCACTTTAAATCCTACTTAAAAACGTCTAAATTTGCTGGCTATCCATCTTTCTTTTGTGTCGAACATTTGTTCTCGTTACAGCAGCGCCAACTCAGGAATTCTTCTCATGTGTTAACCTAGGTAGATCAATTTCACTCGTCTTTGTTTAAGCTCGGTGCTTTTAAAAAAAACTCATCCAATCAAATTTATTGCTCAAATTTTAAATAAAAATTTCAACGCAACGTTAAGAAATTAACAAAATTTTCATATTCTATATAATTTACCTGGATAAAACATTCTAACAACTGCACTAAATCTTCTGAAGTAGTAAGATCGATCAATTACTGTGATATGAACCACCACTAAACCACAAACCGACCACTCAACCATACCAACCCCCTGCAACCGTATCTTAATAAAACATTTACTTAGAAATCAAATGTTAGTAACTTCCAACTGACTTGTCATTACCTGAAACACCTACTGAATTGCTAATGCTAAACACCTATAACACTTTGTTTATGTGCGTCACTAGTCTACACAATAGTCAATTTAATTAATTGGTGATTACGGTATATCAGTTGTGACATTTAAAAATTTGTCTTTTAGATGTCATGTATTTTATTTATTATTTATTTCTATGTTTTTGAAGCAAACTATAAAAATTGATGTTGACATTTGCCATTTTCAATTATTAATACCAGAATCACAAAATCAGAGCATATTAGGACACTCATTTATATTTAATTCATCACTTTTCCTACTTAACCCTAAAAAAAACGTACCCTTAAAAAATGTATAGATTTAACTTAATTTTCTCTGCTCTTAGCAAGTACGTCATGCGATATGCTTTTTTAACACATACTTGGCATGCAGCTAACGTTTCTTCTCCCTGGGAACACAACTAATAAAATACCACTAGGAAATGAACGCACAATGCACATTGAGTTTTACTCGACCGTCTGCAGTGTGCAGCCAAGCTGAAAATAATAGATGTAATTCTGATTGTGCCTTCGATTTGTAATTGCTTTACAAGGGTGGAAGTAATTGGCATGCGCGCAGCAAAGCCAGCAACTGCTCTTAATCTATTTAAGTTAAAATTAACCCTCAATAATGATAAGATGCGTGTGGTTTGTGTCATTTATCGCAATTAGCAGCTGGATTTAAATTTGAAAAATAACGTCGTAGAGTTCAAACTATTCCATCATTTGTTATCATAATAAATTTCACGTAACTATTTTTTCATAAAAATTTGTGCTTGAATTTCGCTGTAATATTTTATGAGTAGAAAAAAAAAACATAACTAAAGATTACCCAGTCTCACACTATGATGCAGTTTGCAATTTTCTTCACAACCCGTTATCAGAGGCGCGCAGGACACTCCAGTGTGAAGTTTATAATTTCATAAACCAAGTTTATATTTTTATTATTTATATTATTTATTTCTGTATATAATTCTGAAAGCCAATAGAAATGTAAACTTGAGACCAAATAAGTTTTGATCCAATGAAATTAGACATTTGGTTAGTTGGGTTTTAAAATTAATTTATGTTTTTTTTTAAAAAAAAAAAAAAAAAAAAAAAAAATTATTTTCTTGTCTCAAGTTTGCATTGAGACTTTAACAAAATTCCATTGAAACCTAATGAAATTCGAGACCTTTGTCTTTTAGCATTGCAATTAAGTTGAAGAAGTTTTGTTGATGAACACCAACGAGTGGTTTGTTGTGAGGCTGATAGTTCATTAAATTTTTAATTAAAGCTGTGCACGTTCTGTATCTCTTCTCTGTGTTTATCTATCCCGAAATGTTTTGTTTATAGATTACTAATCTAAAAATGCGACCCATTGAAGACAACATGTTTTTGAAAACTGCTAAGCCTTACCTAGTAGCTACATAATTGCATTAGACATTAGACAAGGAATTGCTTTTACCAACCATTTGGATCGACATCCAACAGATAAATCCATCTCAAGCAAAATAGAATTTAAAAAAAAAAAATTATAAAATATTAAACCGACTTGGTATTCACGTCGTACGCGTCCAAAACAAAGCATGTGTGTTTCACAAAGCTTGCGAATGAATGTTTAAAACCCGAATTCAATGCGTTGAATAGCTTATAATCTCCCAGTCAGTGTCAACACTAAATCCCTTAAATTTCTCTCATTAGAAGTGGTATATTCCTGAAAGCATCGGCATTGCTGCACGATACCAATGCGATTCAGCGCTCATTGCAGCAAACTGCTTTTCACCTCCGCTTTAAGATTGTGACAGTTATTAACTTCCAAAGACACACGATTAAATTAGCTATCGCCCGCTATCACCTAACATTAATTTACTTACATTGTTATTCTAGTGTTATTCGATCTGATTTTTCGTTTTCGACACCATTTTGAGCACCCCTGCGAGATTTTCTTCTTAAAAAAAAAAAAAATTTAAAAATTTTACAGTTGATGTTAAAAGTTATAGACATCTTTTTCATTTTTAATGAAAAAAAAAACAAACTGTAATACCCGATGTCATCTGCACATGATCAAAATAACAGCTCATGCTGCGCGAAAAAATTGCATCACTTCTTTTTGAAATGGATCATTTGCACAATGAAATTTTCCTTTTTTTTTTTCAATCTTTAATAATTACCGTAACATCAATGTTTGCCGGCTTCTTTGTCGATGTACTATATCGTTTTTGTTTCCGAAGACATTAATCAACCATTTCTTCCATTAAATTCAAAATCAAACATAAATAAAAATAGTTAAGACTTGTTTCTCAAACGACTCAACGATTCGTGAACTTGCATCGAGCAAGTTTTATCTGCGTGAAGTCGCATTAAACTAAGTCATTACTTTAATTTGGTCTTCTCAATTCCCTCAAGATCATTCACGAGTCAAAGATCAATAACTGTTCCGGTTATTATGCAAACGAGATATTTAGCTTCCTGTAACTCGAATCACGAGATTTCGTTGCTTAATTTGCTTGGCGCTGTAATCAAAACAAATTAAAAGGTATAAGAATAGCAATTTCTCATTAAGCTGACAGTTTTAAACCAAGTTTCAATATCCATCGTGTTTAAAAATTGATTGGCGGTTGTTGTTGATTGTTTTCCAAGTAACGAAAGACGACGAACAATATCAGTAAAAAATCGAATAATAGAACGCAAAGGTCAGCAAACGGTGCAGCTTTATGAAATTGAATTACATAGTCTAGTTAACTCAGGTAATGCGAAATTTTAGATGCGGCGAACATCGTGCGGGAAAGTGAAGCATAACACGATAATTGATATTCCCTTACATCAAAATAATATTTTTCTTGTAAAATTTTTCTTTATTGAAAAAAATTGCTAGTTAAATCTTTAATCATCAAACACGAAACAAGATTTAAAAAAAAAACCTACTGAACCGAAAAAGAAAAAAAAAAATTCTCGAGCGAACCGTGATCAAGGATACAGCGCCACCGTGTGACAAAATGCAAAAGCTTCAATTGCAAAATTTTCAGTAGAAACTTAATTTAGATAAAACAGCATTTTAAACAACATATTTAAACTAATTATCTTGATCTAACGTGAATAATGTTGACTGGTTTAGTCTTGTTTTCAGTCGCAGTGGGCGTGCGTAGTTGCGCACGACATTTAAACCACAAATCATGACATGACGAATGTGTCTACTACTCTGCTCAAAACATAACATCTATAGAAATGACATAAAATCAATATAAAAAATAAAAATAAAGCATCAACATAATATATATTTTTTAAATTGTAGCACTGATCTCGTGCTTGAATTAATGGTTGTCAAGCTCCTTTGAAAACATCCTTTCAAAGTCTACTTAATTCACTCAAGATTTGTACAAATTTAAAATAAAAAAATCGGTACTGACTTTTTCAATCCTCCACACAATTAAACAGATTCGGAAATGCAGCAAGTTTTTCAAAAAAAATTCTCCTCACTTGATTTTGCACTTTCCAAGATTTGTTTCACATGGCAATTTACCAGAAAGCTAAACATCAATTTCTGAATAATGCACGCCTATTTCCCCACTGACAGATTTTAATCTTTATTGGGAGGAATATTTTATGCTAAAAAAAATAAAGATACAAAACAACTGAACGTTTAATCAAACTAAGTCATAAAAGATCTAATTGTATACCATGTTTCAGAGTGCGTTGTGTACACGTACACACCCACGTGATAAACTATTATTATTTGATCACATAAACTCAAAACGATAGTAATGTCACATATAATTTCTTGATAGTGTCAGTCAATGAGCGCTTGATTGAAAAATGACATTTCTAACAATTTACCACTTTTTTAAGGCATTTAAATCGATTAATTCAAGACCAGTACACAGGTAAAATCAATTTTAATTGTTATACCCAGATACCCTCAAATTTTAAAGTGCAAATCAATTAAACTGGTCCTTAGTTACCACTTACCATTATATAGTAATAAATTCAGAGATAATTTAGATTAATATATTTATTTCCTCATCTTAGGTGCTTAAACCCAACTGGTGCGAAACAAAATTTATAAGGATTTTTTTTCTTTCTTTCACCTTTACATTTATTTAAAAATTAATTTTTATATATAAAAAAATGTTAAATTAACACAGACAGAGCTAAAAATATCATGAGAAATATTACTACTGCACATAGTGCTATCGATTTTTCATTTTTTTCGTACAGTTTTAGTTCGGTGTATTGTCACTAGAACAACCCAGCAGTCCCTGTCAGTTACGAAAGCTTAAAGCCTTAAAAAAAACACAATCAATTATTCAGGGATGATATTATACCGTACACGGAGCATTTTACATTTTACATTCCTAATTTCCAATTTAAAAAATATCAATTATTGAACAAACTGTAAATATAGATGTGAATATTCAACTAAAATACAGATGATGTGTGAGAATTAAATTTCCACCTTAATGGTTAATTACCATTCAAAGTAGAAAGTTAATTCTCACATATACATTATTAGAAATATTAGAAAAAATAAAAATGCTATAAAAAATACTTGCAAAAGGAAACGACCATATATTCAACGGAAAATCACGAAAACCACTTAAATCAATTGTAAACTAACCCGCACATATCTCATTAAATATTCATTAAACACAAACAATGAATAATTCAAATATAGATAATAATTTAATGCCTTCGATGATCGATCAAAACGGTAACGGTAACGTTTTCAAATCGAATTGTAAATCCAGAATTGACAAATGACGTATGTATTCCCATAATTCCTCTCTTTAATGCAAACCGGCGCAAACTACAGCTCAGCTGCCCTAGTTTTACCTCTTGGGCTTCCCTGCCCAACTCCCCCGCCTTGCAGTGAATGCGGCCGTGGCGGTGCTTTTGCTGCTAGTTTCTGCACATGACGGGCGCCTACTGATGGACTGCAAGGGGCCTTGAGATAGAAACGTGTGGGATTGTGGGATTGAAGGATGGCCGACACAGAGGACTATTGGTGAATTCGTCAACAAAGTGGGAAGAGAAATTAACTCGAGGGGGGCGAGAATTCGGAATTCATGTTGCTCACCTCCATCTACATGCACAACCTGCCTCCTTTAGATTCGGATGAACAGCTGTTGATATTGAGAGCGCGGTCGTGCACGGCTTCAAAGCTTCGTTTGAAATGGCCACGGTCCACTTGACATCAAATGAGTGGCGTTGGAATGGAGGTGACCACAACGTGTGGATCTACCCACGACCAGAGTCTGGACAAGCAAGAGAAGTTGTTGGAGAAGATTTACCACGTGCTGGTACGTACGCCTCCTAACTGATTTTATAAAGTATTTTCAAAAGAGTGGAGCACAGTCGGCGGAGTTAGAAAAAAAAAGGTGTTGTTGCTCTTGGCAACAGGTGTGGGAATGTGAAAGGGGTAGGGTGGTGTTGAGGAAGAACGGATCGAAAACTATTGATTTGCCTGACGCTGAGAATTGGATTGGGAAGTGAATGGATGGGAAGAAATTGAACTCGGAATGGGAGATAAAGGTTGAATTTAAGGGTAATACGCTGAATTGGGAGTTATGTAGAAGGTTAAGCGCTTGTTGTTGTTATTATTAGTACTCGTACATGTTTATGTACTTTAGCGTATCGATTGCCTTGCATAATAAAACTACCAAAAAGAAAATGAAATTTATTATGCATGTGATATATTTCTCCTTCAAATACCGCATCAATATTTTAAAAATATATGAACGCATAAAAAAATTTATTTTTTCTATTTTATTTTTAGATATTAGAGTTAATTTTATTAATTTTTCGACGCAGAATTTTAATTCGATTAATTTTAATCGGAAACTTTAAAATTATTCACATAAATTTGCTTTTAAGCTAATTAACTATGCGTAGTTTTTGTTGTTGAAAAAATTAATTTTTAGCAACGTGATTTGATTTTCTCCCCCCCGTAAGACGGTAAATGCTAAATAATTTTTTTCTTTTCGTATTGTATTTTTAAACTCATCTCAATTCAGAGTTTTCAATTTTCTTTACGCGAACGACACACAATTCCATAAAAACTACTCAATTTATATAAATAACCAAAGAAATCCTTATGTTCAAAGTGTATCTATGGAATAACAGTTCAGCCAGTGACAATAAAAGGATATTTTTCTATCCTTTATGTATTGATTTTTGTACGAAGTGGAAAATTGTTAGTTTTTTTTTTTATTTGTGTGTATGAAGACCAGTCACGCAATTTTCGATGTCATACCACAAACATAAATTGATATAAATAAATTAAAAAGTCCAAAAAGCAAACAAAAATATAAAACTTCTAACAGAAAGTGTTAATGGAAAAAAATCAGGAGTCAACAAAAGAAATCTCTAACACGGAAAAACAAACAAATACTCAATTATTTAAAATGCAATGGAACCCAGGATATCTCTCAGCAGCTTTAGGATTATTTGTTGATATTTTTTGTTTCGTTTTCTTCTCACCAGGATGCATTTTGTCTTGTCACTCGGGTGCAGTTTCGTGATTTGTTTCTATGGCAACCAATTTTCAAATTGGTGGCACGGGTAGAAACGTGGAGGAATAAAACGTCGCGAAATTCTAACTCAATTATTTACAAATCAAAAACTTTTTATTCCCATACGAATGCAGGAAGGAGTTAGCAGCACGCATACAAAATTATTCATTGTTTACAAAGAATTAATGCTGCCTTGAGAGTAAAAATGAATAAGAAATGTGTCAAACGGCAACTATAGATTAAAATTTTAATCCGCGAGTCGTAAGGTTTTTGTTTTAGTTGCAAAAATTGTATTTTGGTCTTAAAATCCCGTTTCAACAGCTTTAACCATAATAACAAGACATATATCTACACAAATATCGTCCCATAAACAACAAAACGATACAGAAAAGCAAAAAATCGAGTGTAACAAACAAAGATTACAAGACAGCTCCGCACAAAATTCACTCGTCACTTTCCTTCAAATTTAATCCGTTTACAATGTTAGTTTTTTTTTTTCCTAATCGTTTTAAAGTAATCGTTTAACCATTGAGTAGGGTAAACTGTATTTATACGAATAATTTGTTAAAATTACGCACCTTTTTCCACAAATCTACAATTTCAGTTAGTTTTAAAAATCGATTTAAATTAACCTGTGTTTGTTTGATTTTTTTTTTACACACCTCAATTAAGTCAAATGAAAAATGTTCAACCCTTTCCACCTCTTTTAAAACCTGTGTACCAGGTCGTGCATGTGTAAATAGCATACTTAATGAACCCAGCTGGTGAATAAATAAGTTAATCCCAGATCCACGGGATTAGTTATTAAAATTTCAACTAAAAGCCCAAAATGTTATTCAAATATTTTTTTAACAATCGAGCTTTGCCCTAAGTATTTTTCTTTCTGAAAAATAAAATTGAGTCACTCCTTACGTTGTTAATCCCGTGTGATCCGTTTAATATCCGTCCCGCATCCTCTTCCACCCACCCCCTCTTTCGTTCGCATTTGAATACTTAAAGCTGTGCCCTCAACTAGCGTTTTATGTACCTTGGCCACGAGGTGGTGTAGATGTAACATGCGGAAGTTTTATGACATGGAATCCATCAGTTTAAGAACCTATTTGATTGGTGCGAAAAGAATGTTAATGAAGGCTCTAAAGTTGATGGAAGATGACAGTTTGCCATTCTTGTTTTACGGCCAACGTCACGTCTTTATGAGGTGGGAAATAGCTCCACATACAGGAGGCATAAGAATTAGGATTAAGGAGTCTTGTCAGGGATGATTTATAATAGTATTGGCCACTTTCACGACTTTTTACCACTTACTTTGACCCCTCATGCCAAAGCCGTAATGTACCAAAAACGACACTAACATGGACTCTATTCAGCACGATTTCATGGCAATAAAAATGGTTTGGACTATTGAGATCTCAAAATCCCTTGATTTATTGTTTCGCAGTAATCGTTCAAAACGCCGCAGTTCAATGATAATACATTAAACATTAAACGAAATCTCAAGATTCCAAGACTTGAGAATTATTACGTCATTGCGCGCAGGTTGAGTTGTGATGTAATGTCTGGAATACGTCTACCGCTGTTCGGATAATTAGTTGTTCAGAAAACTGGCGTTTGGATTATCGACACTCTGCTGTATGTTTCACTGAAGTCTTGATAGCAACATTTTCTGTAAACATGGGATGGCCAATTCATTAGCAACTCAAATTTGGGTTTAGAACAATATTTCATGTTTTTTTTTTTTTTTTTGCATTGTAACTCAAAAAGTAACAATGCAATCTAAAAAATGTAAATTGTAAATTTGTAGAGCATCATTTATTTAATCAGAAACAATTGAAATCAACACTTTTGTCCTATAAAAAAAACGCGTTTAACGCTATTCATTTTTCTTAGATTTTAGATTTGTTTTTATTACTAAATGCAGAACTTTTGTTTTACTAATTTTCTTCAAAGTGCAGAAACACAACTTTGCTAGATTACATGCTGCAGATGGAGAATACATTAAAAACAATTTGTAAAAACAAAAAATCTTCAATAAAAACATGAAAATCTGAATTAAAAATCTAAATTGTAAATTTTTTTTTTCCAATAATTATGTAAAAAAATAAAATTTTCATTTTAACTGTTTTTGATTAATCAAGTACAACTTTACAATTGATATTTTTCAGATTGCATTGTTACTTTTTAAGTTACAACGCAAACCCAAATTGGAGTTGTTTAATAAATTGGCCAACCCATATTTACTCTATATTCGTGATCACAATCACAATCTGTGATAAATATTTATTTCCAAAAAAATTTTGCTGTTAACACTTCAGTGAAACACCCTGTACGTAAATTTAAAAAATAAAGAGTTTGATCAAATTAGTGAAATATATTACATAGAGGTACAGTGTATGTACAGTATCGATTATCCAAACGCCAGATATCTGAACATCAAATTATCTGAACAACGGTAGCTGTGTTTCAAACATTACATAAGTAATATTTGCAGATCACTTATGTCAGTCCGGAAGCAAAGAAAACTTGATGATTTTTTAAAATATTTGTATAATGCATACAGCACACATTATGTAATATGTAGTAAACTCATAGACGTAGAAAAAACTATTTTCTATTTCCATATATGTACAATCCTGGTTACACAAAACAAACTTTTAATATTCGATTGGGTGAACAAATCAATTTTATGAACACCCATGTCCCCCAATTAGTTCGAAAAATCGGCGGTCTACTGCATCAGTATTACCGAATAGTCCTACAATAATTCACGTCGTGCGCCTACGCCTGATTATGACACTCTTCACAGTTGCAGAATTCGCCCTTCCGAGATTTCTTCCAAGCCTCAAGAGCCCTCAGTTCACTGACTACGTCTGTAGATGTAATCGATAAGAACGGTGGCTCACCTTGTTGCTGCTCGCCTGTTCCCCTCAGAACACAAGTTAAGCAGCCTTGAGCCTGGTCAGTAGTTGGATGGATGGGTGACATACTGAGTTCTCCAGTTGTTTCTCATCTCGTCCTTGTCAGGATTTGCCAGCTATCTCCCAACTGATCATTTTTAACAACACCTATAATGCCAACCACAACCAATTTTTTTGTGCGAGCCTTTTTTAGACCACTAAGCTATGACGCTCAAAAAGTAAAACAAATTTTTCAACCAAAAATTAAACCAACAAATAAGTTTTATAAAAGATAATAACTTCCAGTCCCATATTCAATTTTTTGTGGCAATCAATTCAAAAAATTTTTCTTAACATTAATTATTCTACTGAATAAATTCCAACACAACATTACCACAAATAAATATCAAAACAAACTTCCGAAAAGCAGCTTTGCATAGTAATGATTTGTTTTGAAATTTGCATGTTTCCTTCTTTAATAAACAAATAAATAAATGAATAAATAAATAAATAAATCACCATCATTAGTCTTCTGTCTAAATTGTTATTAGTAGACGATGTTTTCTATTTTATCAGCTTAATTTCCTAATGATACATATTTTTTTTAATGATCAATAAACTCTTCATGACTTCAGTATTGCACAGTGCACATTTCATTGACTTTAACCTAATTAAAACCCAAATCTAACACGCAATATTGAATGCTCCATCAATCGATTTTCTTATAAAATTTAATTTTTGAAGACAAACCCAAAAAAAAAAACATATATTTTTCTTCTTGTGCGAACCAACCGCCTTATTTCTCAGCATCCAGTTGCTAAGCAACGATCAATTACGTCACGAAAATAGCGCTCCAAATGAATAATTTTATAACTGGCCCCCTCTAGTGTGTTCCATTATCGATCACGACTGTCAAACCTCTCGCAGTCATGTTTATTTTACTATTTCACTCAATAATTTATCCCGTTACCTTTTCTTAAATTTTTCCCCAAACTGACACATGCCTACCTTTGGCGCCAAAAGTGAATAATTTAGGGTTGTGCCGATCGATTGGTCGTAGCGTGACGTCAGGCGTGACGTTACCGGCAAAGCAGTCGATTCTGTTGGCAGATTCGGCTCGGTCACATCGCAGGACTTTAGACCTGTAGTTTGGTTATTTTTATTTGCCTCGGTTTTCTTATCAACCGGATTAGAAGATGGTGAGTAGATACTTGCACGCTGAGATAGGGACTGCGATTATCGCTCGAATTAAGTGTTCTCACATTCGGTCAATTCTGGTTGGCTGCCAAATGAAGCATTCACACTGAGCCCTCCCCTGCACCGGGACCAATGTTGGCTCCTTGCCCGATGAGTTTGACCTGTTGGATGCGTGTGTGTGACGTGTCATCCGACAATTTAATGCACATTTAAGCGCATCACTTACTCGTGTTGTGCGCAGTTTGTTTAGGTGTAAAATTGATTGAGATACGTTGGGAAATAGAATATCGATTTATAATTACCTTTAAATGTCATAGAATTTATAATTTATATTTTTACCGCGTGAATTTCATGAATTTCATGAATTTCATGAATTTTAAGGTAAAAAAACACGAGAATAATTCAAATGTCAAGTTATTTCTACTAAAGCGCTTTCAATTCTTAAATGATCTTTCTATTTGACATTTGGCATTTATGAATTGGGGAAGAAAAAAAAGATTTGATCACGAAAATTAATTTTTTTTTTTTTTTTTTTGTTTGAGCGGGAAATGGTTATGTTGCGTGCGTAAAATTAAATTCCGTTACGATGTATTATGCATGCCCTACTGGTTTACACTTGACCTAGAAATTTGAGTTACTCCGGTATGCACGTTCCATTAAATTTGGAAAAATATTTTCCTACCAATCGAGATAAAAAAATAAAAATAAAATTTATATTCACTAATTTTTTTCACAGTAGTGAAAAACAACGTTGTTTGCTTTTAGCATGCCAAAGATTAGTTCCAATTGAAAAAATTCGACTTCCCAACTCGGGCGTTTAAGTAGTCAACATCCGTTGCCGGTGTTGGTTTTTAAAAAAAGTTTTAACTCCAAAACAGTAGTTTGAAACCGGTGTACTTAATTTAATTCGAAGCTCTTAACTTCAAAAGCCAGAGAGGGAAAAAGAGAACACTTAACCAGAGGGTAATGTCGGCGTGTGCAGTATTTAACAGGTAGCTCAAATGTTAATTAAACCTGATCAACGACAATTTTTCTAGGCAACAAATAATCATAGTGGAACCCACATCACGTGGGAGTTTATTTCCACCCCGGTGAGTTATTATATTATTATTATATTTTTTTTTTTCAATTTAATATATTCATTATCAATTTTTTTAATTCAATGAATAAGAATGATAAGTCTTTCCGTATATTCATATAATATAAAAATAAACAAACATGTAAAACTCATTTCCTTTCATATTTCTGCATCTTAACCATTGTTTCCATGGTAACTGGTTGCAAGGTAATGCTAGATGACCACTTTCAATTTCATTTGCATGTAGATTGTACATTACATGCTTTTTTTTCTCACTTTTCATTGATATTTTTCATTTTTATGTCTTAAGAAAATTTGAAACGTGATACACACTAAAATTTTTATTGTTTTGAATATATTTCCAAGCCAAGGATAAATACATGTATGAAATTAAATCATGATGTTTTCTCCTGCGTCCTTTCCTTCGCATTCATCTGATATGCGGGAGACTTTTCCTTATTATCGATTTTTTTATACCTTGTGCGCACTTTACTACGCGAAAAAAAATTGTTTTGAATTCATGTTTGACATATTAAAAATGTAATTTCAATTAATTCCAATCATACATTCTCAATCAAAATATTTTTCCCTGAACTATTTAATTTAATTCATTTCCGAAATATATATATTTTTGAAAAAAAAATTACATTCTCTACTTTAAAAATCAATTTTTTTTCAAACTCAAGATAAGTATTAATTACTTCCTTAAAAATCAAAACAAACAATTTCCTTTGCTTTGTTACAATGAAGATGCTGCACTTGAAATGCTGTGTGCTCCATACTTTGGTGGAAAATCAATAAAAACGAATGGTGAAGGTTAAGAGATACAAATTTAGTCTCTTTGTACATTTGATAATAAAAAAAAGTAATTATAAAACGATTAATACAATCATAAATAAATAAAATTAAAAATAAATTACTTTTTGTTTAATATTTCTCAATTTCTGCCAATTATGTGCAAAATTAATTATTTACCACTTGGCTTGTTTCAAACAAGTCCACAATTTATCAGCCGGCACGACGCTTTGTATACCGACAATTTAAACCGCAATATCGACCATTTTTACGAGCAAGGCTTCCAGTTTGGCGAATTTTTGTTTACACAATAATCCTACTAATTGATTAAAATAATGCAATAAAGCTTAAAATAGTCTTCACAATTTCGATTTAAAGTGGGAAATTTAAAACCGATTCCGAGAAGAGAGATAAACACAAGAGAAATGACAAAATTTCCACGTAAATCAGGCACATTAAAATTCAAATAACATTTTAAAAATTTTTCTTTTTATTACCTCAAAACACTAACTAAGAAAAATCGAAGCCCAATTCAATTTCCCTTCCATATGTTTCCGAAAGAAGAAGCCAAATTTTCTGTATAAAAATTGTTAGCTATAGACTACATACCGTATTTAATGTTTCCTTCTTTCCCCTAAACATTTCATATGAAACTGAGTTGTAAAACCTGTCTAATATCCTACAAACGATTGATTTATGATCAACCGAGCTTACACTGGATTAAATCACAAGGGATTAATGTTTCTGACATTAAAGCAAAAACTAATTTCAAACCGTAATTAAAAAACTTTCGCACCTCCTTCGAACTAAAAAACATGTAAACAAAACAGAAAAAAAAAAAAAAAAAAAAAAATCAAAATTAATTTTTTTTGTTCCACTACCCAACAACCATGTTAATATTTTTTAAATTGAAACAGTGATGTGTGAATCCATCTTTTTGTTCAATGACAGTTTCCAAATAATAAAGAACAAAGACGTCCTAGTGGCATCTGGTTTTTCTCATCATGTGTAATCATTACGTGTTTTGAGTATGGAACTGCTGTCTATTTCATGTGTGGGAGAAAGGGAAATTGCTCACCTGGGCACAACTCAGTCAGTGCCGTTAACAATTAATTCGATCCGTTTTACCATTCCACAATACCTCCTAAAGCTCGCGAAATAAAGTAAAAAAAAATTCACATTTTGCCATGTTTACTTGATGCTGCATGTTACAATTTTGAAAATGACCAAACATAAATAAATAATAATTAATATAAATTTGTCCGTGTAAAATTTTAATGATATACTAACAAAACTATTTCTGGTTTCACCTTTGATAAATATTTATTGAGATTCTCTAGTTTCAGTCAAAGCCAAACTCTTCTAATAATATTTACAAATCTAAGCTTTGTTGTGTCACCAAATGTACAGGCGTTTGTTGAATTTAAACTGGAAAAATAAGTTAAAGGGGTTATAAAACTTAAGTTACACGACACAACGTGAATACATGTTTGTGTTACGATGATAATTATTCTTCACGCTTCAACACCAGCTTTAAAAGTGCCAGCAGCAAATAAACGAGAAGTGTCGAAATGAAGTTGCAGTACACACACAAAGGACTGTAAAACAAAAAAATTCATCCGTTTGACATTTCCCGTTTCCAGAAAAGTTAAAGCAATTCCACTTTAAAACCTCCGATAGGTGAATTAATCAAAATAGATTTCTCCAATATAAATACTACTATACATCGGGGAAATCTATTCCTCGCCACTTAAATAAATAAATCCCTTAAAAGCATTTGATGGCATTTATAAGCAAATGTATTCGCAGACACGTGAAGCCGATTCGATAACGTGAATTCATTTCTCTGGAGTTCGATTTAATTTGCCAACTTTTTATCTCGAACAAACTTAGGCAATTTCCCAGAGCCATTTTCTTTAATCTGAACAACCTTTAGCCGTTGGAAATAAGGATTCGATCACTTAATCCAACGTCATTTGATCGAAACTCGTTTTGTCGTGTCGAGTGTGAGTTAAACTTTGTTAGGTCATAACCCGTTCGTTGTGCTAGTAGACCAAAAATAGAATATAATCAAGGATTTCTGAGTTTCCAAAGCCTTGAGTTTTGTGACTTGTGTCGAATGACTGTATACTTTTTCTTTCTTTCTTTTTAATTTGTGTTGTTCCGTCATTTGTCCTTTTTTTATTTTTCCCTTTAGTTTCTTTTAAGCTCATTTTGATAAAAGCTACGTTCTTTTTCTCTTCGTTAATTGGCTATTGTTGCCACTGCAAACCATTACATATGTTGCGTTCACAAAGCTAAGCAAAACCTCTGCCAACTAATTTCACAATAAACATTTCAAGCTCGTAAAAAAGACAAACAAAAATGTAACGGAAAATGTTGGGAGTAGTAGTTTAGACATGTAATTCATAGTTTAGTATTAAACAGCATTTAAACAGCGAAAACACGTTTAAGCGCAATTTCAAATCGACTTTTCGAATGCAGCTCCAATATGGCATCTTTAATGCTTTTTCGATGCAGTAGGTCTTTTGAATTCAGCAGCTTTTTCAACCTTTCGCAGATAATAGCATACAGCCCTATTGACCTGTGCACCATCCGCTAACTAGAGTTTCCACTGCGTTGAATCTGAATAGTGCCTGGATACAGCAAATCCGCTGGCTATAGATTGAAGTTTTGCGAGTCTGATGAAACATCTCGAGCCACCATAGCTTAGCAACATGCTTCATACTGCTTTTGACTGCACATATTGTATTGTACAGCAAATGAAAAAAGATGCTCATTGGCTTAGTGCACTCGCTTGACCACGTGTCGAAAGGATTGGATTTTTTTTTTTTTTTTTTCTCTTCTTGAAAATCTTATTTCACATATTGGTTAAATGTAGTGAAAGCGGTGAGCAAAGGTTAGTAATAAAAGAATGAGTGCAAGTGGTTCTCTGGTTTATAAATGGCAAATTTTTCTCACCAAAATAAGTTTTGGATTTTCCTGTTTGTTGCACTATACCTAGATTGAATTTAAAGCAGAAGCTCGATTTTATAGTGGATGAAGTGCATCAATAACTTTTTCAGCTAAATTTGAAAATAAATATCACAATAACATAAACAACGTAATAAAACATTTATTTCTTTTTCTAATATTCCATCAAACTAATTGATTTTGAGTAACAAATAAGCAAAAATGGGTTTTCTCGCCAAGGATCGCTCGCTATAATCAATTTATTGTCAAAATAAAGCAATAAAAGTAATACCAAAAAACAAAAACACTTTTAAATTGTGACAAATAGAAATTTCTAAGGAAATAGTTAAGAACAAATAACAAACCGATGGGAAATAATTATACTGAGCAAACAAAACCCGCATTTGAATGTTCTCTAGTAAAATTAATCACTCTTTTTGCTGTTGTTTGAAGCTTTGAAAGATCCTACTTCCCCTTTAGCTGGTTCTAATCAAAGAAAAGGTAACACATGTTGGGAGTTTTCTTTCCTCCTCATTCATCTTGTTTTCATTCGTTTTTGTTGCTGTTTTAGGGATGATTTGTGTGTAGCTATCAGGTTGGAAACTTTTTGTTTAAATTGTAATTAACTACTGGTTCATTGCTCAACATTAAAAAACAGTTAACAACATAAATTACCATCCTTCGCTAAACCATGTTTAGTTCTTAAAGCTGAAACCAAATAATTTCCATAATAAAAATCTGCATACCCTAAATGTTTTAGGTTGACAACCTTGTTTTCACTTCAGGATATGACCTTTTTTACATCATATTTGACTTAAATTAGTCCGTTTATTTGGCTCAACTTTAAGCAAGAGCTTGTGTCACGTATTTATCTTAAAACAACAATGATGCAACTTGCCGACTTGTGCGTGCTCAGTTGAACAATCATTCAGATCTCAGATGTGCACACCTGTGCGTTATTTCATTTTAGGAGCATTCAATAAGAGGTCATTTATTTCGCTTATTTTACTTTAAATACCGCATTTCTTCAATTAAGAGTCGCCCTCGAATAATAGCCTCGGCTATAATTCGAGATCGGCAGCAATTTTACGGTTTTATTGAAAAAATTTGGGATTTTTTCTTCATAAATATGATATTCGTCCCTATGAACGTAGAACGAATGGTGTTTGTTCTATTGGTTTTACGTTCGATTGTTTTATGGCCGATAGCAGCGATTTTGAATAAGAGAAGAAATATTTTAAAGAAATACAGTAGTTGCTTAACCACTCTGAATGCACCTATTGTATACATTAAAATTATTTAACTTAGGTAAGTGGGTCAACAGAAAAAGGGTGTACAAGATGTACAGTTGATAGTAAAGAAATGCGCGTAACAAGCTTAGGGTGACTAAAGTGATAACAATATAACAAAAGTTGCTACATACCTTTAATTTTAATCATAAATTTATTTCTGCACGCTAATTTCAGTATTTCATCTGACGTTTGGTTTTTACAACTAAATTCAAAATGGACGTGCTTGTAGCTCTCGGTTAGTTCGTTCGAATAGCAAGCTGCTACTTCTGAGTCTCTCAATTACATTCAGCCAGTGCTGTAAAAAAAAAAAAAATCGATTTTTATAAGGCTTAGAATAGGTATGGGTCAAGCAACCCCTTCCTTATTAACAATCAAATAAGACAAAAACAAAAGAAAATGTCCACTTTCAACAGTCAGTGTCCATTTTAAAATACCCAATGGCGTAAAAAGACTTAAACTACTATAAACACAATTTTTAAATTGGTTTGTTATTCATGAAGACAATTTAATAAATAATAAAACTGCAGCTCGCTCATATATAGAACTAAAATATTAGATCTCACGTTCCTGTTTACCACTAACAGGCAATAAAGTGGGTGCGGTGTAGCAGGTTATGTACAACCAGTAAAAGGGAAAATATGAATTTAGTGTAAGGGAATGATAGATGCTTCCATTATATCACAAAAAAACAAAAGGCTTACCTGTTCAAAACAATTAATTGCATGTTTGACGCCAAATTAAGCTCACTTGGCTACTTATTTCCCTTAACCAACAAAAGAACAAATCTCTAGAGCAGAAATGACATGATCTATGCAGACTGTGTATGCGTGTTTATGTTTGAACCATATTTTTAGAAAATTTATTTGTCTTAAGAGTAATGTGAATAAGATAAGTTAAACTTTTCTTAACAACATTGAACGCACCTAGTGGTCCCCACGGGACGTGACAGAAAATTGCTTTTTGGCCTTTGAATGACACTCAGCCTTCTTAATTTACCATACACACAACTTCCAACAGACATTTGGTCCCATTACTCCACAAAGAAGCTATAAATATACAACTTTAGGATTTATTTAAAGTTACTTTTTTTACAGGCGGCATCTTCCTTCTAAGCATTTCATTAAATATGTATATAAATTTACCACATAAAACTGAAGCTAACACCAGAGGAATGAGGAAACTAGATTTTCCTTTTATTACCGAAATAAATATCGCTTTAACACATAACACTCTTTTATTCATACCCATCAATCAAGAAAGCAAACATTAACCGTTTAGAAATACAAATATTCACACGCAAGATCCAAACTTAAGAAATTCTGCTACTAAGTTAATTAATTAAATTAATTGATCACACCTAATCGAATTAAATTTGCAAAAAAAATTATTTTCTTGTTTATACAGTAAACCCCTATTATGTGCGAAAAAAGCTAAAATTTGTCAGTAGTGCGCGGGTCTCTATTATAATGCGAGGCGTTGTAATAGAAACTGCTTACTGTCATCTTCACAATTCTATGGTTATTTAAATTAAAATCATTCCAATATTCCTGTAAACGGGTGGGACCAAATTTGCGACAACCAAATTTGATCCCAAATTTGCGACGTTGCAAATTTGCGATAATTAAAATTATTTTAAAAAACTATTTAATAAATTTAATAAATAAATCAAACCAAATTTGCGATGGCCACTTCTAAATTAATTTTCCAGCACTTAAGTATAAAAGAAAAAATACTCAAAAAGTACTTGCGAATATTATCAACTAATCCAATAAATATTATTAATTTACAGGAATATTGGAATAATTTAGAGATGACAAGCAATTTACAGGTTTCTCAAAATTGGTTTTAGTGCAAACACAACATAAATACCAATGTATACTCGCCGTTAATACGCGGGTCTCTAATAGAGCGCGGGAAAAAATTTTCATTTTGCATATAGTGCGCCTGCATACACCCAGAGAATTTACGGTGTACTGATTAGTAGAATGTGTGAAAAGTGGTTGACTGTTAACATGTCTGAACATTGTCGTATTGAAACACAAGTGTTTATATTCAGCTAAGCCTATAATAAAATTTATCAAGAAGAAAAAAAAACCCCAGAGTCACAAATGTCAAAACGGAACATCAAAACAGTAAATTCAAAAATGTAATTTCATTATATATTCTTTTACTGTATGTTTTTTGTGATATCTGTTTCAAGGTTTTACAACGTCTTCATCGATTGGGCTTTTGTTATTTAAATCAGCCACTGCTGCAGACTTTCTCATATTTAGAACTTGCTCGAGCAAAAGCTCGACGAATTAGTTGCGAGGATTTAACTCGTTTTATTAAAATTTTCCCAAAGTACTGTCTTAATGCCAGCTTGATTCCAGCATGAAAATCTTGAATTATTATCTGGCAAATACGAACAAAAAACTCCCAATATTGATTTCCCCTGTAGTTTCTGTTTAACTTTATTAAACATGCATAAATATTTAAAAATCATATTTTTCCGGCTGTTTTTACTCACATATTTAAGTAAAGCTAGACTAATAACATCGATATATAGCAGTGTTAGAAAGCAAAACATGGGCAGCCTTTCACCAATACCAAACCACAAAATCAACACGACTTTGTGCTTAGAGAGACCAGAGGGCGTAATTTGTTATGGGTGTTGACGTGTTTGGCAGCCCTTGCCAAGCCCTGAAACGCATAGTCATTTTCTTCCAGGCACAGACTTGTGCTTCCTTTTTTTTAATCTAAAAATTAAAGAATGCATCGAGTATTATTTCAATAAAGTCATCTTTTACTAAAGATTCATTTTTGTTACCATTTAGGCCAAGATGGAACAGAACGAAATCATCCTGACTGTGGTGTTGTCCACTTTGGCTGCACTTGTCTCCATGGGTCTCACTTTTCTACTATGTTATTGGTGCTCACGTCGGAAGCACAAGCGGCGAGGAGACGAATTAGAATCCATGCAGTTTATGCTGTCACAGGAAGGAGGCACCAACAAAGATGGCGGCAAAGACGGACGTGGAAACAATACGGATCAACCGCCATCTGGCAAAGGATCGCTAAAGCTCAAATCGCCATTTATAAAAACAAAACCAGTCAAGTGAGTTATCAATTTGTTTATCTAATTAATCCTTTTAATCGGCTCATCTTGCTGTAAAATCAATTTGGAATTACAAATATTCTGCAAGTCCGTAACCCAAAACTGGAAGTAAACAAACAGCCCATTCGTATTCGTTCAATAGTTAATAGTAATTGTATCCAAACAAGCAATCTGTTTCTGTTTCTTTCCGTCATTTATTTTGGATGGAAGTTTGTTTGTTTGTTTTAATTAAAAGTAAAACGTAAAACTCGAGCGAATGCAAATGTTGTTGCATTTTTAGTTGTTAAATATCTGTTTGTTTGTTAGGGACCGAGATAATTTATAAATTCATGAAGTGGGTGCTTAAAGAGATTTTATTTTTAGTTCCTTTTACAAGTTCTTGGAAAAATAAAATGAAACTGGAGAAAACAAACCGATTTCGACCTCTTATTCATAAATGAAAACATGCCGTAATTTCACTATTTAGTGTATTTACACACTTATCTATCCTGGAAATGCACCCAGAAATACATTTCCTGGAGTTGTTTATGGGAGTTTACATGATAAGTTATATAACTGACTATAATTCTTCACATACCTTAATGTTTAATGTCTTCATATTACATTTTATGTGAATAAGAACGTTTGATTGCTCCTAAGGGGTCACTTTAGTTTATTGATGGTGAATATAGCCGCACTTTAAACTGTAGCCCTAAGAGACACTTTAAATGTGATAAAAAATATTGATTTTCCGCCTTCATAAATAACTCACCATGCTGATCACCATATTGTATCCGGTTGTGGACAGTACTTAGATAGATGACACACCGGGAACCTCAGTACAAGTTCTCTTTTTTTCCGACTATTATTTCACTTAACAAAATGTTTCAACTTCCGATTGTGTCACACCGTTACTACTGCCAGTGTACTAAACGAGAATAAACTACGTCATACCACAAAAACCGCTGAGCCTTCCTTTCAACTTTTAAAAAAAATAATGGATGCCCGATCCGTTAATATATAGCAGATCCATTCATTCAGAAACGATAAGACTAACACGTTGTCTCCTTTTGAGATTTCCATTTATTTAGTGGCAAAATAGAAGTCTTTACACAAAAAAAACATAGTTTTTGTATATTTACTTGTTTTGGCAGAAAGTAAGAACATCAGCCACTCACCACCAATTGGGTTTTTCTGTTGCTTCCCCAGTTCTTGTTGTAAATGCAAGGTTGGGTCTTCAGGAAAGTCGTCGCATTTTGAATACACTGACAGGTTTTAGCCTTTGGGGTCATGGCCACGTGAAGTCCAATTATAAACAAACTCGCACATTACGAATGACGTAGATAATAGATAATTTTTTATTTTTCTACCTGTAGTTGTTCAAGTTTTGATCATGTAGAGCCTTTCACCTTTGCCATTTAGTCGTTTCAAAAGTTTTGTTTTCCAAGTTTGATAGTGTATTACACGTTTAAATGAACATAAAGGGATTTGCCTGTTTGCTTTCTCTAATCACTCAAAAGTAGGCAAACACACGTCCTAACTTTTAGAATACCCACTGTGACACTAGACTAATACATTTGCACATTATTTTATTATTATTATTTTAAATTGATCTGTTTTTGTAGTTTCTTTTATTATTTTTACTTTTATTCCTTTTTTTTTTTTAAATTCTCGTCATGGATTTTACATATCTTCATTATGCAGTGCGCAGTTAGAGTAAGTAAATGTTGGTTTTTTTTTCCTTTTTTTTCTTATATACAATTTTTATAGTTTTGAAATTTGTCTACTTGTTCTTATTACTCCTATTACCAGTATTTATTATTATTGTGCACTTATTCCATCTTGCATGAAATAGAGTTTCACATATATACAGAAGCGTATTTCTGGTCTTTGGCTCTTCTCGCAGCCCTTTTTTAGGACCAAAATTGAAGAAAAAAAAAATTTCCAAAAAATCTTTTTGTGAACATTTTTCTTAAGAAAAAATTTTTGTTTTGGAATTGCGAGAACTGTGAGAACCTATAAATCCGCTCCTGGATCTGTGTCCTTAATATCCTGCACCAAAACTCACCAGATTTTTAGCTTTCAAGCAATGTTATTGTACCATAAAGAAATAAATTGCCAGAAGCTAAAAAAATCAGTTTTTAATGGTCAAATTTCTAATTGTGAAAAATTATTTTCTTGTCAAATAAAACTCATTGGTATCGTATTTTTTCGTAGGCTTGAAAATTCCCCCAATTCCCAAGACCAAGCCAATGGCCAGCCCAAAGCACAATCCTCCACGGCTAGAGATGTGGTTGGAGCTGTAAGTTGAATTATGAATAAGCAAGTTTGCGTGGTAAATAGCAAACGAGACGTTCTAATTGAAATATAGATGCAGTTCTGGCAGAATCGCTCGCTGTCACAACTAGACATGTTCATAGATCAATCGGAACCGACGGAGAACTGCGGACAAATACAATTTAGTTTGGAATACGATTTTCCTACATCAACGCTCATACTCAAAATAATGCAGGTAAATTGCCGTAACAAGTTCAGGAGGCGAGTTCAAAAAATCATTTAAGCATCTGTAATTCGCACCATAATTGTTTTACACTCATTTAAATAACTTTTTTGAACCCGTCTACTGTTCTTTAATTAATTTTAAATTGCTGAGACTAAAGCCAAGAGAGTCAGATTAAAGGTTTTGTACTTTTGTTGGCCTCGGATTTTTAATTCTTATATTAATAATTGCTCAAACCATTCTCATTGTACAGTACAACACTAACAGTGACAATATTCGTACGTTTTTTTTTTGGATTATTGAAGCGTTTTTCAAAGTGGTGGGTCGGGGACCCACTCGTAGGTCACGAGCCGATTGTTGGTGGGTCGCAATAACAACGATAGGTAGGAAAAAAAAACATTTTTTGTTTGTGAGATGACTCTTTCTAGTTAACCAATAAGTATCACTGAAGTGGGTCGCGATTGATTGCTTTTCTAAAAACTGTGTAGTAAAATATTTGAGAACTTTGCTTTTATGTATCCTTGGGTTATTTTCTAACTCTTGGATTGGTTCGACATATCAATTTTAAAAACATGATCAGTATCCTCCACCAAAACTAATCCCATATGCAAGACTAGCTCAGACATCGGTTTTTCAGGCTCACTAATAACTTTTTCCTGAGGCCCCACAAAACCTCCAGCCGGCCCTGTCCGTATCAGTTACTCGAAATTAGAACATTGGCTAAACTCTTGGAATCTTGGGAAATTTATTCTTTTTTAAAACGTCGGACATGTGCTAACGACAGTTATTACGTTTAAAATGCAGCCACTATAAGACTGGAGACTGGGGTAGACAACCTATTTTTCCAAGTAGTCACAGATATGGCGAGGCCTTTTTTGATACATGAAAGAAGAGAGTAAAAACACTGTTCTTATGTTGGACTGAGAAAACGAACTGTTTTTATGTCGGACTGAGAAAACGAACTGTTTTTATTAACACATTGTGTATCACTGGTTGCCAGGTTATTGCAACCTGGCAACCAAGAGATAACGCAAAGATTTACAATGGCATTGAGCATTTGCTAGAATGATGCCTAAAATAGTTGATTGGCAGCTAGGTTTCCAACCTTAGATGTAAGAAAATGATCCTAAGCAACACCAACCAAATGTCAATGCTATAATTCTGGGTGTTTGTCGATACATCCGAGCAGACCACACACGAGCCAAATGCAACAAACTAATAAAACTGAAATAAAAGAACAAGAGCAGATTACCATACACATTATAAGTAAAAGTACAAGTAGTGTGTCACTAGGTACGTTCAATTTCGAAAAGTTAAGTAAAACCTTTTCTTTTCATCCTTTTGCAAAAGGAAGAAAATTTACTTTTGAATGAACGCACTTAATAGTTTTTACTTTTGGATTTTTTACGGTAAAAACGACGTTTGTATCGTAGACATGGCCCCATAAGTAGAATGCAAGCTTCGATCCATGGGGCGACTTTCTTAAGGACCCAACCTTGCATTTGTACCGGGAGCTGGGCAAGCCTCAGACAACCCAGTTGAAGATGGGTGAAAGGTTTTCTTGCTCTAGAAACATTCCAAACATGTAAACTAAAAGTTAATATTACACACTTTGGTCACGATGAGTAAATCACGTGATTACATCATTTGCAGAGATAGATTTACATGCACTAGGCGCATTCATAAAGTCATTTAAACGAGTTTATCTTTTTTAAACCAGTCTAAATGTCAGATTTTACGTGTTAATTTTGCATTAAGGCTAGTTTAAATGACTTAATGAATGCGCCTAGTGTGAATCTGAAAAAATGTGTTTTATTATTTTTGATACTTAACCTACACACAGCCACAACAGCTGACACAACTTGTTTTGACTAAGGTAGATGCAGGTGAAAGTGTGCAAATTGTGTAAAATATTACAGTGAACTCTTTCTCTGTCCTGGCACCTCTCGACTGAGCACTCCTATAAACGAGATACCTCCTTAGGGACTCATCTACTGTAATAACCAGCAATGCTAAAAATTCTTTCTAGACCCGGCACGTTTTGGGTATGTCCAGTCTAGAGGGAGTTCACTGTAGTACTAGTACATTAACCGTTTCGTGTGCACGTGATGTTATATTCGAACAATTCCAGCCATACTGGTAGTGGTGTTCAAATTTGAGAAAATGTTCACAAATTTGAGAAAATGTTCACAAATTTAAGCAAACGTTCACAAATTTAAGAAAACGTTTACAAATTTAAGAAAATGTTTAAAGACGTTGTGAAGAGGTTCAAAGAAGTCGAGAAAACGTTCAAAGCCTTCGTAAAACCAGTCAAAACGAAGTGAAAGTAGTCAAAACGTTGTGAAAACGTTCAGAAACATAGAGAAAACGTTCCAAAAATCGTGTGGCTGATGTCGGTATTGACCACAATGAAAAAATCGTGTTTAGTCACATTTTAAAGATGACTAAACGCGATTTTGTTTGATTTAAAAAAAAAATTGTTTTATTAATTATTTCTAATACTAGTTCGGAAGATGAATAAACGCGACGGTCGCGTTTATTCATTTTTTACTTATGTCTTAACGCGATTTTTTTTTAAATTTGTGTATACTTACTAACATCAACAATAGGTATGATGAATAAACGCTACGGTCGCGTTTATTCATTTTTGATTTATGAATAAACGCGATTTTTTCAAATTCGCGATTATTCATATCGCGTCTAGTATAACGGCTCTTACTTAATTGTTTGTAATTTTAAGAGTGCCATATATATCATTAAAATCACTTCATTATACATATTAACTCTAGATTCACAAAACCTAATCTACAGTAGTTTTTACTGACTGAAATATTTTACTGCAAACACTTTCGTGAAACACCCTGAGTATCACAATTAGAATACAAATCTTACACTATGTATTTTATTTTTTTGCAAACGTTTAGCAAATTTTTTTCTGCAATTTCCTCATAGTATTGCCAAACTAATCTGCTGCACAATTTACATAAGCCAGTACTTTCAAGGAATGACTGCAAATACTGCAACGATAAAACAGATTAGAGTTCAAATGTTCATTTTTATAGCTAGGCTGAAGCGCAGTAATCTACCCGATTCATCAAGGCAGGGTTTTTTCTCCCCCTCGAGATCTTGGAAGTGTGAAAGAAGTGTTTTCAGGTCTTCCGGCTACATCAATGGGTTTTCTCCGGTTTCTCTAATAAATTAACAAAAAAACCAAACTCTTTCTAAGAGTCTCAGCAACCTTTGGTCTTTCCCATTCTCAAAGTAATATTCTCTAAGGCTGGGTCCAAAAAAGAGTTAGATGTGGCCAGGTCAAAGATTTTCAATAGAGATGATGATAGACTGACAATCCAAAGAGAATTGACAGTCTCTGTGGCACCAACTCGACAAAGTTCATGCTCTTATTACCTAAGGTTATGCCTTTCTTTTCTTTCTTCAATTGTTTGTTTTGATGTTCGGAAGAGAAAAACCTATTGTGCTCTGTTTACTACATGTCAAATGGATTTTTTTTTCTTTACTGTTTGGCATAAAATGCGCTTTTAAAGATACACACAACCTCAAATTAAAAACATTTGAAACATGCTAAGATTACAAACGAATTTACATGAATAGACAAAATGAATTGGTACATAATTGCGCAAAAATATACCAGTTCCCCCCACCTTGCGTCTCTCTGCTTTGATAAGATCTTAATGGATCTCCATTATCGAGAGCCAAAACCAAATTACCCTTCGTTTTAGCTTCAGGGTATTCAGGATTAAGATCAAATCAGTTGTCAGAAAATGCAAAATCTAAGTGATAGTAAATTTGCATTTTAGAAAAAAAAGTTCAATATTTGTACTATCAGATAAATAGAACCCGAAATCTCCATAATACTGCATCCGATGCAGTTGAAAATAGAAACGGCCAAAATGCATTATTTTTACGATTGATTCGTTTTTTCCATTTATTGATGTGCTAAGCATGTACCAACTAAATTTTTAAAGGTTTTTTTTGTGTTGGGTCGATGATAGACTCTATCACGAGACACGCGTATAGAATTCGAAAATATTTGTTTACGTCTGCACGTCTGAACGTAAGAGAATCGCTTTTTTTTTAGATTATTAATTTATTAATTTATTACGTTAGTTCTAGATTAAAAGTTACAGAAGTAATATACAATAGAGTCTCTGTAATCTGATGTATATCGATCCGGCGGGTGCCGGATTACTGGATTTTGAATAAAAAATAAAATTACAAGAACAAATCACTCTGTTTATTAATACACCAACTTAGCTTAACTAATTACGACACAATACAGGGTATTGGACAAACAACTAGCAACTGACAGTACTGTACTGTGTACACTCATGTAGTTCAAAAGTACATTCTGTAACATTTTTAGATTTGCCCGATTAATGCATTGAAAAATGAATCACTTTTTGCAGATTGTTAATATATTATTTGTGCATTAAGTAATGCATTTTGGAATACATTTTATAAAATGTATTGCGACAATGACAATGCGTTCAGATGTCACAAATAATAATATTGAGGAATGCATTTCGTAATAAGTTTTACAAAATGTAGTATTATTTGTAAACCAATAGCATGCAAAAATGTATAACAAAAAGCATTCTCAAGTGTATTGTGTATTGTCAAACTCAATGATAATGCATTCCAAAATACATTATTTTTAATCTTATGGGCATCATCTTTTGCTGTCGCACACAAATATTTCATGTACCGCCTGCCGAGTGTCGGATTACCGGACATATCGAACTTGCGAAGTTTTGCGTTACAGAGACTACTGTACTTTCAACCTGACTGACTGGCAGTTTTGTATAATTGCAATTTTTTTTTAAAAGTTCATTAGGTGCGTTTAATTCAAGAAGGAGAAGTAACTTTTTCTTTTAAAAAAGTGGCTTTTCTATTTAAATAAGTGACTTTCGCATGAATGCACCTATTTGAAAAAGGGCAAAGCACATCTCGATTTTACAACCACCGACCCGAATGTTGAAATCGAACGCCGGAGTTACGTTCGTAGCGTTTCTCTGACGTTATGGTCTCCGACACGACGTATCGTTGACGTTACGTTCCTGACGTAATGTTTCTCCGACGGTCCACTTCTACGACAATCCGTCAGAGAAACGGAACGTCGCTTGGTCTGTAATGGCGCCCGATTTAATTTGTCGTGTGTGTCATGTGCGCATGCGCGTCATTTGAAAGTCACTTTCGAAAGTCACTTTTCCAAGAGAATTTTCTTTAATTGTGACGTAAAAAGTGTCACTTCCGCCTTCGGAAAGGAAAAAAAAGAAAAAAAAGTGACTATCTCTTCATGTATTGAACGCACTTATTGTTTTCTTCACCCATTCTTTGCAATTTTTTGAATTGTTTAAATTCCGATCCATATGTTGGACGAGCGAGCGATGCACTTCTTCCTTTCGAATGAAATTTGGCACTGTGTTCTTATAGGATAACCCCATACCATACATTTACTCACAGGTGGCTACGCAGCCAGTCTGATTGTATTAAAGAAAAGCTGTTCTTGCTATTGTGTAACAACGGTTCATGTTGTCCGTGTTGTGAATAAATAACGCATCACAGCGTGCTAGATTTAGATATTCTGTTTTGACCGTAGTAATAAACAGAAAGAGATTAACCTTGCTGTACTAACTTCACTGTAGTTCTATGATGGATATAGTGTTTTTTTTTTTAATTATCAATTTAATTATCCAACATTACACAAATGTTTATTTATTGGGTAAAACTCTAGTTTTCCGATCTATTAATTGGAGAAATGTTTTAATAAGCACACAGTCCTGCAATGTATCAATTTACAGTCCACTTCTTCCCCATTTACCCAGCATCAGTTTGCTATTGAATCTCGTATGACAAATGGCAAAGGTCAAATACTAACATTTCTTTCCTCATCAGCATCTGACCAGCATGTTGCAAGAGGTCAATATGTTGTCACTGACGTCAGGACATAAGAGAACACGATGGAGAAAAGAGTAGACAGGAAAGAATATTTAATCAAGTCCATTTTATCGAGTATGGACCTAGTGACTGCAGCCCACTTGTGTCAAGGAGTAAGCGAGCTATGCTAGTCAAGACAAGCGGCTCCTCTGAAATGTGACAAAGGATAGATTAAGACTCCTACGGTGGAGGATGTGGGGGATACGCGGACTTAATTATTAACACTTAACTTACCAGTCGTGACCTAAAAGACAGATGGTTACCGATACTTTGCACCATGCGCAAGAAAATTTAAATTATATGTTAAAGTGGCTAGGAAGGAGAGCACAGAAGTTATTGGGCTTAGTCAGAACATGGATGAGTGACCGGTTTACTCAATTGTTTCTCATAGTTGTCTGACTAAGTTACTGTTTCTAGAGCAAGAACATCTGCCCACCTGCCTCCAACTGGGTTTTCTGTGGTTTTTTTCCCAGTGTAAAGGCAAGGTAGGGCCCTATAGAAAGTCGTCCCAGAAACCGCATAATAATAATAAGAAAAAAGGAAAAGAAATTGCCATATTGCCAACTACTACTGCTCGGATCTAAACACCCGATCAGCGAGGCGTCATAAATTCGAATCATCGGAGTGCATTACAAAACACCTGGCCAAGACTTTCCCATACCGCTGTATCCCCCTCTAGAATGTTCTCCCGGGGGAGATCAGGGCTACAATGCTCACCTGCCCCATGGCTGACTGTCGCTCTCACTGTAAACACCTGCATAAACGTATCCGTAAATTCATCTTGGAAGACCAAAATTTTTTTGATTAACTGTCTGTATACTCCATTGGAGTCAACCCATTAAATAAATAAATAAATAAATAAATAAAGATAATAAGTTAATAATTGTACGACTGATTAATGTTAACAAATTAATTTCTTTCGCAGTCAAATCATTTAACTTACATATTACGAATTCAAAAGAATTTTCTTTTCTTGAATATTTTTGAGAGCATGGCAGTCTAATTATTAGAAATTTTGGAAGATTCCGCTAGGTGACATACTGAAAACTGTGTGGCACTCAAGACTTAGGATTCAAAAGATTCGAATATCGAAAACACAAAAAAGATTCGAGAATTCGAATGTCTCATCCCTAGTGAGGTCATTACCATCGTCACCAGATGGTTATTATTGCACTTGGCACAAACTAAGTAGTGTTGCATGATGAGACAACTTTGTTTACTTTTCATCCTTCATTATGTTGATGAATATTGTAATTGAAGGAAACAAGACGATAGATGATTTTTGAAAAAAAAGCTTTAGGATCAAAATTCTATCAACCTGATTAATTAGTGACACAAGTGAATTAAAATTGTCAAAGAATTATGTTGCTAAGCTGATTTTCCTTTCATGCAGAAAATGGAAAACGCTCTAATTCGGTTAAGGCTAACAATAGTTGCATTCAAGAATTAACAACAGCTAATAGACCATCTATAATAAGTTCAAGATCCGAGAAACGTGCTTTTATTTTTACGTTTATGTATTCTGGAAAGCGTACAAAATAGACTTTTACTGAAGGGCCCGCTAAGCATAATGAGGGGCACACTAAAAATGACGTGTGGCCCGCTAAGTCTAGATAAAATATCTATTTATTAACTTATTAGTACGCAACAAACAAATATCTATTTATCTTACAAATCAATAGTGAATCACAAGCGGCACTTTTGATGTACAGAACAGAACAGGGAGTTTATACTTATTTTAATGCTACTATAGGTTTTTACATCTCACTGGTGTGACAAATTGAGCTGTGAATAAATTATGTCGTGCTCCTACTTTACTGCTTTATCTTTTGTTTTAAAATGAGCAGGAAGGTGACAGATGCACTTTACAGTATACTGTAGTGGGTGGGAAGTACTTATTATTTTATAGTAGCCACTCAGTTCAAGTAGTCATTCGATTGTTGTGAAATTAGATCTGCATGTCAAGTTCAAAAGCTAGCACTTGGCTAACAAGTAAGTCAAGCAAGCTTCTTGTGGAAATGGAATTTCACGATGGCACATCCCAATGTTAACAATTCTCCATTTCGTGTTTTGGGAATGATTTAAAGTTGAGTGGATGGTGGAAGTTGTTGTTTTTTAAAGTGTGTTAATGCTTTTTTTTTGTGTACTCTATGCACTTGACCTTTAATGCTAATGTAATTAGACAAATTGCAAACGTAAGGTTGTTTTTATCACTCGTGACCACTTACAACTCAACTTGACAAATTTTTTTTGTCTGTCGAGAGAATTAAATCGCTTAAACCTTAAAGTTTTCGAATTTCAAGTGTAATTATTGTAAAATATCAACAATCAACACAAATTAAACAATTTACTTGGCAGTACCAAGGCGTTACCTTATTATTTGAACAATACTAATTGCTAAATTATTTAGATTAAAATAATATAAAATGTACCTGTTAGTGTCGAAATCATGGTCGTAACTTTTTACAGGTCTTGAGTATAAATTATAACAGTAATTGTAGGGATGGGACATTCGAATCCTCGAATTTCTCGAATCTTGAGGAATTCCAGGAATACAAAAACTCGAATCTTTTTCATTTTTTCGAAATTCAAATCTTTCAAATCATAAGTCTGAGGTGCCACACTGTCTTCAGTACGCATGCCATCTAGCAGAATCTTCTGAACTTTCTAATAGTATATTAAAAAAAAGAAAATTTTCTTGAATTCGTAATATTTTTGCTCCAAATGATTTGAATTCAAATGATTTGAATTACGAAAGAAAATAATTTGTTAACATTAAACAGTCATAAAATTATAAACTGTTACCCCTTTATCTTATTATATTTTTTTTCTTCTTATTATTCGTATACGAAGGTGATTTGAAAAATTCGAAAACTTTTTAGGATTCGAGAAAATTTAGGATTTGTCCCATCCCTAAAAAATTGTTTGGTGTGACGATTTTACACGGACGCCATTTGCAATTCGAAGCCGATCTTAGATCTACAAATTTCGTAAAAGCTTTTTCGTGAGACTTAGATTAGGAAAAAACGATATAAAGTAATTTGGAGTGTTACAATCATCGCATTATTCTCCTGAGCCAACCTTTTGGCTGAGAGAAATTACCGATAATGAAAACATTTGACCACATGTCCGAACTCGTCGTTTACTCGAGCAGCTTGCTGATGAATTATTCAGGCGCTAGATTTGCCAAAAGCGATTGAAAACACAACTTTATTTTTAAGGTTATTTGCATGACAGACGTTGTTATTTAATTATTCAATGTGATTTCTGTACTGGATTTTCGGTACCGTATTTAGTTCACACAAACCGAAGCTAATTAAAAGATAGATCCCGTAAATGTCAAAGGACGCATGCGCTGTTAACGTGTAATTTTAAAATAATCCGCTACCAGCTCTGGCGAGCTACAGAAGTTTCTGCGGACTCAGGATTTCTTTTCAGTGGCAAAATAACTTTTCATTGCTATAGTAACATTTAGTAACTGTTATCTCTCCATGACCTACTTCACATCATTGATTTGCTCGGTAAAGCTATAATCCAGAAATAATACAAGACATAGAAAATAAAATTACAATTTTAAATTTTTTGGCAAAAATAAAATGAAGTTTACATACATGAAAGTACTTGCATTAAAAGTTTATATTCATTGATTTTCAATCGTCTGATTTTAAACTCAAAATTGTTAGCTTGCTCAGCTTTAATAATCCACTTTATTCTCTTTTCCAACGAACAATAAATGCTCTTTTGAAACTTTTCAATTTTTAATGCATTTGTTTGTAAAACTTTCAACGACACTTAATTAACGGTTAATTCAATAGAAAAGCTAACATTTCTATTGTTTTCGAATTATTGAATTAATGAAAGCTATTATTAGCCAATCTTTCCTTATCAAACATTTTCCACTCAAATTCAATTTTTTTTTCCATCAATTTAAATAATAAACTAAAATGTCTTACATTTTAAATTAAGTGCAACTGGATACAGCACGTTATTCATTTTAATTATTTTCTACCTCCAGTGTTTTTTGATCGATCGGAAACAGTGTATGACCTGCGATAGATTGTCTCTAATTAATCTATTTTTAGGCCAAAGAAATCCCAGCCAAAGATCTTTCTGGAACCAGCGACCCCTATGTTCGAGTGACTCTTTTACCCGACAAAAAGCATAGATTGGAAACAAAAATTAAACGACGAACATTACATCCTCGCTGGAATGAAACATTTTATTTCGAAGGTAATGCAATATGAATACCAATTAATTGGCGTTGCATTAACTAATGTTTATTTTTTGTATAATTTAAGGTTTTCCTGTTCAAAAATTACAAAATCGAGTTCTACATTTGCACGTATTCGACTACGATAGGTTCAGCCGCGATGATTCGATTGGTGAAGTTCATGTCCCCCTATGTCAAGTGGATTTATCTGAGAAACCCGTTTTTTGGAAAGCCCTAAAACCTCTGCTCAAGGTTATTTTATTTTTAATTTTTAATTTTATAAATTTAATTAAATTCATTATTATTTTTTTTAGGATAAATGCGGTGAATTGTTGGTATCCCTTTGCTATCATCCCACAAATAGTCAGCTGACTATTACCATAGTAAAAGCCCGAAATCTGAAGGCAAAAGACATCACTGGGAAATCAGGTAAGACACTGTGAATGTAAATAAATCTATGCTAATTTTAAATAATTTTCTAAAATTAAGAAATCTGGACACTTTTAAAAAAATTATTTATCTTTGCCCTTGTCCCTTAATTGCACTTCACTGTCAAAATAAATTTTTACCAAAAGTCTTATATACTTTGACTCTTCTGAATTAATTTTTAATCGTTTTGTCGACGAATAAACATGAGCTTTGGGCAAAAGTAAACGATTAATGAATAACATGTTTATCGTTTGGAAAACAGGGTGCTCGATTTAGTGCACGGTGCAAAGTGAAAAAGTGCTAAATACTCAGCTGAGAGAAGCAAAGTAATCACGTAATTTGCACAGTGAGAGTTTTTCCACTCATTAGATCTTTTTCTCGTGAAGGAACTTAATTTTAAATGGTTTTGTTTAAGATTTGAGTGGTGAAGTAAATTTCCCTCGACTGTTGGCACAGTAATTTTTATTTTCTTTTTCTTTTATGAAACAATAAATTTTTAGAAATGTCCAAATTTCCTGTGATGAATTAATTGTATGTAAAATAGGATGAAAATATTAATCTAATTAAAAGTTACTTTAAAAACCAAACTGTATTACTGCAATGCTAATTAATGCAACAAGCTATATTAAATAAAGTCGTAGAAAAACGCCTATTTTTTTTTCAGAAACTAAATGGTTGTGTAACATGCAATGACAATAAAACTGACGTGCCTTATTGACTCTGTAGGAATAAAACCAAGATCTTTTCCGCTATTGGTTTCAATTTAACAGTTATTGACTGTCAATTTGAGAGGAGAAAATCTTTTGTTGGCACGAGTCCTAATATTCCTTCTGATTTATCTAATGGCACTTGGAGCCGTAAGAGTCATGTTGTGAAGAATTTTGTAATAAATCAAACTGTTAAACATTTAGAATTTTTTTTTTCTAGAACAGACTAACGTAATATTTGTAAAAATTGTTTTCGGATTAGTTTTTTTTTTTTTTTTCTTTTAACCATTCTTCAACTTTTTTTCTTTTAAATTAGACGTAGAGCCTTATTTTGACTTTCATCCACATAACAAAGAAAAGGAAATAACAAGAACACGCTCGAAAAGTTGCAATTTACCCTCATTTCTTCAACAATTGTCATCAGGTGGTTTGGTCTTTTCTGAAAGTCATAAATTCACTTCTTTCTTAAACGAAAAAACCACGTTGTAACACACTATTCTGATCATCCTCTGATGCACAACTTTCCTTTCATAAAATGCAATTTGCAAGGATCACTAAAAAAATCATCCATTAGATGAAGATATAAATGTTACACTTCACTGCATGACACTCAAATTGCACATTAAAATGCAATTATTCACGCCATTCAATTTAAACTGTTTAGAAACTAAAAATCTAAACAAGTAAAATTGTAATAGAAATATTCCAAATTATGTTTACTAAGAGGACTTGTCCGTTAATTTTACAACTGTGCGGCATTGCTGAATGTGAAACGAACATAGTCAATGATGTACCGCTAATATACAATTTAATTAATATTTTAAAATTTGGTTTTAATTGACCGACGAGCGCATCGAAAAATTTGCTCTTTACGTAAATCAAATTTTGGTTGAAATTTTACATGATGGTTCTCTGAATCTTGATCACACATTGATTTACCATTACCATTTAATAATGGTTTTGTGCTAATGCTTTTTAAATTAGCTTTTAGTGCCATAATGAATAACGAAAAATGAGTCAAATGGGACAACCAGATGGAAGCATTATTGATTCATTCAGTTGAGCTTTTACTTTATTGTTTATAAAAAAATTAATTCCCGAATATTAGTGCTGTAATGATCGTATTTGCATCCAAACTATGTATTATTATTTTATAGTTAATTCTATTTTATTCCCCCGCAATATTGAGTGAGATTCTTCATGATAATGATAAAATGATTGTTGGCGTGGTTGTGAATAGGAGCACAAAAGAGTGCTTTTTAATAGATTTTGGATTGAAAAATCCCGAAATATTAACATTTAAACAGCTACTTTTAAAAGGATCAATTTAAATAAATGGGATCCCAACAGATGAAGTGTGAAATAATCAAAAATTTACATTTAAAAGAGGAGGAATAAAAAAACGACTTTCGTTTAAATGAAACAAAAATAATTTCTAAATTTTTAGATAAGCGTCATAATAAAATTTATATTTCCAGTGGGATTTGCGACAAGTGTCATTTTAAATGTTCAGCAGCGAAGCTCCTGGAGAAATTTCATAAACAAGACACTATTTCTCATTTAAATACTAATAATTCATGTTTTATGTTCCCATCGTTATTAATCACGGTACTGTGTTTCATATATTTTGTACTGTTGCTTCGCCTTACTCTTCTTTTGCATTACAAAATTTGCAATGTCAAGCAGGCTGTCCGTGAAAAACCATGAAAAAGTTAAGACTGTTATCTTGCGTAGCCATATTAGCTCAAACAATGGGCTTATAGCATTTAAAAAAATGGTTTTCAACTTTAAAACCGAACTCCACTCTTTAGGGAATAGGATGTATCAGAGTCCCTCGTTATCCACTATCGATTTCCATCTTTCTTATTCCTACAGCACCACCTAAAGAAAAAAAAAATTCTGAAACTATTTCAACTGAAAAATTCTTTTTAAAAATCAAACATGTGTCCGTGAATGCATGTCTTCTCCTAATGATCAATTTCAGATTTTAAGTATCTGTTTAAGAACATGACAGCTGAAAAAGTATCATTCATCATGTTTAAAAAAAAAAAAATAGAAATCAAATAAAAAAATTCACTCATGAACGCTTTCAGCTGTCAAATTGAATTACAACTTGCTCGGTTAATTTCAAAAAATATATATGTTTTTTTTTTTACTTTTGTGATTTTTTTCTTTAGATCCCTATGTCAAAGTATGGCTGCAGCACGGCGACAAGAAAGTAGAAAAAAAGAAGACTTTCATTATCAAGCGCTCGCTCAATCCCAGCTACAACGAATCTTTTACGTTTAATGTACCCTGGGAACGTCTACGTGAAACGTCGCTATTAGTATCAGTCATGGATTTCGATTCTGTGGGACGAAATGAACTGATTGGGAAAATTTTACTATGTAGCAAAGGAGGAGTAACCGAATCCAAACATTGGAACGAGATGATCAACAAACCGCGCCAAACTATCACCCAGTGGCATCGATTGAAACCAGAGTAAAAAATATTTAAAAATATCAAATCAAAGGAAAAAAAATCGAAAAACAGGTTTCACGAACTTGAGAAAAAAAAAAAAAGAAAAAAAAAAGCATTTGCTTTTGTAAAACGAGCGACTTTACCAGGACCATTGGCGCCTTTTAAGGGACTTAACGAATAAATGAACAACGACAAATTTTTAAAATAATTTTTTTTTTTAAACTTTCAGTTGTTTCCTTTTTAAAAAAGGAAGATGTTAAATCAGAGAAAAAAAATGTAAAGAGAAAATTTTAATATATACAAATATTTAAACACTAAAATATAGACTTTAGAAATATTCTGAAGATGTTCTATTTTGCGTAGACTTCTAAAATGTTATCCTATATTTATATGATAATTCTAGACCGGATTTAATTGAGCTATGTTGAGAAAACGAAAAAAAAAAAAAACCAACGTTAAATATTGTAGAATTTCTTCTTATTCATTGTCTAGACCAAAAAAAAAAAAACCTCAGATTTTTAAAAAAAAAATAGCCTTAAATTATTGTAAATAGCTAATTATTATCATTACATTACGTTATACATTTAAGAGTTTGTTTGCCCTAAATGGCTTTACGTGCAAGGGTTTAATTATTTTATACATAGAAGAAGGTTGTAATGTACAGTTTTGAATGCTTCGTCGTTATTATTTTATTACCAATACAGATATAGTATTAATTCAAGAACTAATTTAATAAGTACGCCTATTTATTCATATACAGCTGTAGCTATAGTTTTTAGGAAAGTTAAAAAAAAAAACGGACCACCAAAAACTCAATCAATGTATTATAATTTGAGAAAGTTATTTTGTTAAAGACTACAAAGAAAAAAAAGAAGAGATCGAGAAAGAAAAAAGATACGATAAACTAAAGGTCACATTTAAGTTCTTGTCATTTGTGATCTTATTATACAATGCAAGAATTTTTTCTACTTGTAGACGATATATATTGTTGTGTAAAGAAAGAATCAACCCATGTATTTTGTGTGTGTTTAGGTTAGTATCCAGTGGTTGTTGAATGGCGTCAAAAACAATTGCAGATGTTCGTACTCAGGCTGTTATTTTGAATTTTATGTTTCAACACCTTTTAGTTAATACAATGCCTGTGATTTTAACTATAGCAAATAAAATGTCAATTTTTTTTTTGTTTATTTTGTGTATTTATTTGAATGATTGATCGAGCTGTTTATTTGCAAAAGGAGAGAGGGGGGGGTGGGGAATGTTCCAATTTGAGCAAGCAAAATAAAATTGTTAAATCTTTACGCATTCAACTGGATTGAACAAGCTGTGTGAAGCTGAGGTGAAACCCGGGGCTATCCAACCAAGTTGGCAAATTGCTATTTCGAGCGAACGTTGTGGCCATACCGATGAATATTGATCGCCTGGAGATCAGAAAAATAATGGAACGTTATTTTTCGGATACTGTTTCTGTGTGCGGGGAGCTCAGGAATACTATTTCTATTTAAATTGACATAGGAAATCTCATCTTTTGTAACATTATAACCCCCGACTGCACTAAATACAATTGCGATACGAATTGCATTGAATATCCACACAAATTAACCTCCCGATGAAATACTAAACCATATTTTATTTTCGCACAAATTTATGATCGCAAGGTCATAAAAAAAAGGTTTTCGGTGCCCCTTTGTTCTGCTGTCTTTGTGCTGCGTACAATTGGCAAACCACCTCGAGGTACTCTATTCTATGGACCAATAAGTGCAAGCTTCGTGTTTTCTGCTTTATCAGACACAAATGTCGATCACACGTAACGACAAACATCGGTAAAAGCAAGAACACTGAGTATAGTTTACAGTATACATTTTACTTCGTTTATTAAACAAAATTCGTAAAAATAAGTTATTACCGTAAATGCTCTGATGGAACACCCGCGCTCTATTGACAGAACCTAGATTTCCCCGCAATTTAGATACTGAATTCAATAGATTTGGTCAATTTAAGCATCATTTTAGTGTTCTTGACCAATTTAGACATTTATTTTAGTCATTTTGTTAAATTTAGACATTGAATTTAGTAGTTTTGGAAAATTCAGATATTGAATATAGTTGTTTTGATCAATTTAAACCGGCGTTGTAACGGATATCGCGTTGAATCGGCATTCCGCGCTTAATGAGAGCATTTACGGTGGTAAAGAGTATTTCTAAACTAAACAAAACTTTCTTGTCTAGATGAACACAACAAAAAAGAATCCAAAAGACGTGGTTCTATCAATTCCTTAGCATCTTTAAAATCGATCCGGCAAGAAGATGCTATTTTTCGTAAAGCAGCCTATAAAAACAAACTCAATGATTACCATTTTCATTTCTCGTCGAGGTTTTTCATAGACCACTTACAAGACAAGCAACTAAAACAGCATCACTTTGATTCCGCTCTCTCTCATCTTTGCACAACTGTACCAATCTGTTAACACCTGAAAAAATAACAAAAAAATCTCAAACCAAAAAGGTAAATTTTTCAATAATTAAACATGTTACCTTGCAATCTGATAACATCTTTGGCAATGTTTTCGTCAGTGCATAATCTGGACAAAGCAATTGCAGATTTCTGTTGCACTCTTTCACACGCGTCAGTTTCCGCTTGTGTTTCCACCGTGTTTGGTCGAACTTGCAAGAAACACAGAAGCAAAACCACTCCGTCGCTGTCAGTTACAGAACTTCGGCAGTCCGATACAGCCACAAGATTAGCCAAAATAGTGGCAATTTGATCTTTAATAAAAACAGATTCGGCTAATTTCCTGCGTCTACAAGCATCGATCAAAATAATTGGTGTATTGAAAGTTTTCAAGCAAAAACATGCTTTGGTGTCCAAAAACGTAATATTAGCCAAAGCAGCAACCGATAGCAAAAACTCTTCTTCTGAAATCGTGTTTTTCGCTAAATCTATTTATAAAAAGACAAAACAATATAACTGATGGTCTAAGGTACTTTCTCTCTCTTTAAACATATCCATTTCAATTATCAAATTTCAACTCAAAACGTTTCAACTGTTGGCAGTTTGTAATCACCTGTTATGGACTCAATCAAATTGACTAAATTCTCCGATAATCCTCGAATGAAGTGATTATGTTCAATCCAAGGTGAGGTAATTTGAGCAATCACACCAGCCGCTTCGGCCTTTTCTAATTTGCTGGACTTTGCGTCGCACAAAATGTCTGTCACACATTCAACACCACCAATCTGCAAACGGAAGAATTAAAGTGTCATAATTAAAAGATTAAAGTTATATTGTTTAAAAATACCAACCTCTGCTAATTGACCAATTGCTTCAATGATGCAGCAAACAGTTGCCAGTGATCTTAATGCATCAATTTTTAAATCGCAATATTTGAGGTCGATGCAAATGCTTAAAAGTGATCTTAAACCGCCATACTGAAAATAAATAAAAATAAATTACAGTTTGTCTGCGATATTAAGGAAGTTACCTAGATACAAATGTGAGTTTGATCCTAATTTAATTTATAAGCACAATTGATTCTGGTTCACAATTTATGTGGAAAAAAGTCATTAGATGTCAAACAAACTCTAACTGCTGGGTCAGTTTATATTAATGTTTAATATTTATAAAAAAAATATATCAATAAAGAACCAAAAGTAGTACGTTGCTACGCAACTTTTTTTTATATGTCTTCATTCAATTTCATTCAGCCCAGTGGCACTTTATGTAATAAATTTTCAGTGAGAATAAGTGTCTTCACTTTTTCAAGCACAATACCAGGGCATTCACCTGTTATTTGAATTTTTTTGTTTAAACTTTTATAATTGGGAAAAATAAGTTATTTTGAATCGTACTAAAAAAAAAAGATTGAAATCGCTAAAGTTGCAGTATTTAAATATCAATTATAAAGAATTTTTTAAAACATCAAAAAAAAATTTTTTATATTGCTTGAAAGTTTATAACTTTGAACAATAAGTTCTACTTTAATTTGTGTTCGTTTGTGTTTGTGCCAACCACGCCATCTTCTGTCAATGCTCAGAACAAATCAAAACATACCTCAGTTATAATTTTGCAGTTATCTTCGCTATCTAGTGCTAATTTTGACAAACTAGCAATCGCAATTTTGAGACAAAACTTGTCGTAAGGACTTTCAATTGTATCCAATATAATCTATAAAAAAAAATTCATAAATTAAAAAAAAATAAAAAAAATAACAATTTAAAACTATTAAATTACCTTGATTTTTTCACCTAAAACCATTGCCATCAAATTGGTAAAATCGGCACTCAATTTTAACAGATCATCTAACAAGTTACTGCAATTGTCTATTTTCTTTTCTACACTACAAAATTGATTTAAAAAAATAAAAATCATCATTAATCAAGTTTCAATTCAACCAAATAAAAACTTACTTTTTACAACTTTCCACCAATTGCTTACAACTCTCCACCACCAGAGTTTGTTGAACTCGTAAATCGCTTCCCTCCTTTGCAGGATTTGCCGTACTGTTGTAATCCCTCATTAGAGACAACACATCATTATGTAGTCGTTGCAAATCATGCCATAAGTGCCGCGACTTATTTTGTTCAATTTTCCTAAACCGGAATTTAATAATGAATAAAAATATATTCAATTTGAATATAAGTAATAAAAAAAATAAATCTTCCACTGCATTCATATTACATCCGTCATTTTTACGAATTTATTGTTTATTGCGTGTGTTAAAGCTCAAAGGTTGCACTTTGCATCGTTAACTACAACTGTGACTCTCACACGTCAAGGCCTTTCCAAGCAAAAAGTAAGCAAACGAAATGAAACGAGGTGTCACATTTTTGCCCCTTTGGTTTCCTGTTTCAGGCAACAGGGGGTATACAAGTGCAAACTTATTGGCAAACTCAATATTTTTAACTTATCGTGTTACAACGTAAATTTAACCCACAAATGCGTTTTCTTTAATTTAAACAAAAAATTACCTTATTATTTTGTCGATTTTCGTGTGAACAATTTGAAATCTTGCTCTTAAAGTCCTGAAATTATCTTCACAACAAATACATGAATAAATAAATGTATGAAAGTCAAGATAAATGTGATTTAGACTAACCTCGTGTGTTCCTTATTGCCATTGCTACGAGATGAGACATATCCTTAGCGATTGCCTTATTCTGCAGCATGTTGTTGCATTCCACTTCAGTCATAACTCGTATATCTTGTAACCAACATGTTAATGGAGCTGCTAAACCACTATAAAAACTACAAGAGAAAAAAGATTACATGCAACACTCATAACTTAAGACTCAACAAGTTGCATCTTCATTGCAATTGTGTATAATTTAGCATATATCAAATTGACCCTACTCTACTCACGCATACATATATCCAAATGTATGCAAACATTCAGTAAAATATGCTAATATAAAAATAAACAATAAAACAAATATTTTATGACTTGTTTGGAGGTCCTACTTAAAAAAAATTCCAAAAAAAAAACTTTGGAATATTATTTTTTAGAATTTTTTATTTGGAATTATGGGGCCCCCTCAACCGCATGGGGTCCTTCTCCTGCAAGCACATATAAATCTACTCCTGGTGCGTTCAATCTCAAAAAGAAAAAGTACCTTTTGTAATTTTTTCTACTTTTTTTCCTTTTGGCTAGCGGATATAACGTAAAAAAAAAAAGTTATCACTTCCAAAAGGAAAGTGTTAAAAGATACTTTTACCAAAGAAACAGGTATGGTCATTTTTCTTCCATTTTCTTTTTACTTTTACATTAGTGACGCAATCTGCTCATGCGCATTAGTCATTACATTTGTCAGTGCACTTTTAAATATATTTTTTTAACTTTTATGATTTTGGTTTTTGTATTCAGCTACAATTCAAGCCCGGGCTACTATTTAAAAATATTTATTACAGAAATGTCAAAATTTGTCACAGAGTATCTTTTTAATGCTTTTTGGTTATTTAAATACCATGAACAAATTTAATTAAAGCAAAATAATTACTCTCATATCTCATGTTCTCACACCCATCATTGTATATTCAAGGTCAGTTGATTCACATATTAAAAAATTAATTACCCATGGTTGCACCGCTCAATCATTACCACAATTGAATATGCAATTTAAAGTTTAAAAGCTCTTCAATTTAAACACCTCTAGCACAACTTTCAGATGTCAGTCAGTACAGAAGTTCACATTTGACAGCAACAACTTGAAAAAAAAATTTAAAAAAATAATAAATAAATAAATAAATATCAAATGCCTCCTGTCATTTTGTTCCACTTGTTTGATTAAGTTAGTAAATTCACTAGATGTTGTTCACCTGTCACCTATAACCCCCTCATGTGGTGATAAGGAAAAAATAGCATGTTTGCTAAATTTATTTGAAGGATTTCGAAAAAAAAGTATAATAGCTGTGCATCCTATTGTTTCGAAGCAATTAAAGAACTTATCTCAGAAAAGTGGTAACTTTTTCAACAGTGTAAATTACGACTTCCTGCTTGAAATATTATTAAAGTAAAAGTGCAAAAACTTGGAGTCGTGTTTCTTAACATAAAAAAAAACTAGATCGGGATAAAATGAGCACAAATCCACCAATATATAAAACGAAAATTGAACAATTACTCACACTGAAGTATGACACTCAAATAGAAAAATGTTGCTAAAAGCGTCGCCAGACTCGCCGCCATAAATAGCGACAAAATATAAAACTAAAATAATGCAAGCCATAAACAATCATTTTTGTTCAAAACATTCTATTTTTGACCAAAAACATCCTACTTTTGACCAAAACACCCTACTTTTGACCAAAACACCTTATTTTTGACCAAAACACCCTATTTTTGACCAAAACACCCTATTTTTGATCAAAACACCCTATTTTTAACCAAAACACCCTATTTTTGACTAAAACACCTTATTTTTGACCAAAATACCTTATTTTTAACCAAAACACCCTATTTTTGACCAAAACACCCTATTTTTGACCAAAACACTCTATTTTTGACCAAAACACCCTATTTTTGACCAAAACACCCTATTTTTGACCAAAACATCCAACTTTTTTGTGAAAAATTGAACCAAAATGGCCACCCCTTCGTCCGTTTTCTAGATCCTTTCTTACTTTATCTCGTTATAATGAGATTATTATATTTCCAGGGTTTGAGTTGAGCATTAAAAATAAAAAAAATAAATAAAATCTTTTAATTACCGTTTCACAGACCCCTTCAGATGCCATTTGAGCGCTTTTTCACCACACAGTTTCTGCACAGTACCACCCTCTTCAACAGCACCACCTTCAGCCATCAGCGAATGATTAATATCCTTTAACTCCAGTTTCAAACAGCGCTTAAATTCCAACTCACATTTGACATCATCCTCTTCAGAAGATACCACTGTATCAGCTATCTGAGGATAAGGTAACCGTTTATTGTTATAACCGATTGGCAACCCACCACCAGCCAATCCGTCACCACAAGACTTTGACAGCTTGGCCGAAGACCTCAAGTTTCTCTTCACATCTAAGTTTGCCGACACATTTTTCTCCAAGTATCCAGAACTCTGTTCACAACTTGGCACAACATTATTATTCGACTTTGACACATCTAGACCTTTTTGCCAGAGTCTATAGAAGCTGCCATCGCGACTTCCGGACCCTGACTCGCCACCGGAGTCGGAAAACCCAGAATCCTGTGATTTGTGGCTGGGACTTCTGCGAGGACTAGCAGTTCCAATACATTGGTCAGTTAAGTCCTCGTCATCGGGAGACGATGAAATTCGAGACACTTTAAACATTTGGCCAGCATCAGAAATTCCAGTGCGAAATTGAGTGCTGCCTCTTTCGGATTGGTAAAAAACTTTACTTTTCCCTCTTTGGAATGGAACGGAAGGCGACTTTGCTGCCATGTTGTCTTTTTTTTTTTATATTTCTTCTTCTCCTTTGTCTTTTAAAATAGTTTTCAGTGTTATGCACCTTGATGAGTAAATGAAACCTGTAAAAATAAAATTATATACTATTAATATAAAGGGAAAGAGGGTCCAGTGGGAGCAGATGTTGTTTCCCACCTCGAATGACATACAAAAGAGAAAGAGGCAACAGATGGCTCATAACATTGATTTCACTGCTGTGCATAAAATTAAGTGGTGTTTAAAAATAAAAAGGGGGGAAGAAAATGTTTGGAAAACTCATTAAAAACTTCACATTAGGTAAAGAATTCTTGGAATCCGTATTCAGATTCGAATATTTTAGTTCTTTCACTGACCTTTGAAAAAAATTAGTCATGACACATTTTCTGACCAAAAATTACACAACAAATTGGTAGAAAAAAATGAGTCATTTTTTTGTTATTTTTATGTAAAAATAATAATGATAATAATGTATAATATGTAAAAAAAAAAAAATAGTTGGATATATATTTATGTAAATATAATAAAAACAATTCATCAATCAATTGAGTTTTGTCAAATTAAAGTGATTAACTTACCTAAATGTCCATTATTCAACACTGAGGAGTCATTTTGAGCAGCTTAAGACACACCTCACACTACAAGCAATACTCAGCTACTGACTCACTCATACACTTGTTCTCACTATTAACAGCATGCAAGATGCCCAGGAACATGTATACAGTAAAGATCAACGACCTTGTTATGCCACAAGAGCAGGCCCCGAGATGAGGATAATTATATATTTATTTTTTTAAAAGGTAAATACTGTAAAAATAAAAAATAAATAAAAAATGAAACTTAATGGGATGTTGAATTTTTTGAACTTGTTCAATTGTAATAACCTGCAGACAATGAAATTGCAAGTGGATAAAATTATTTAGAGGAAGTGATTCTGACCTTGATGAGAAAATAATTAGACTTCAAGAAAATATTCATTGCAACATCAAAGTACTGTTGTTCACACATCTTGTTTTCATTTAGATTAAGGATATGACTAATATTCAATGGACCGAGAATGGAGTAGTCTTTGACACTTCTTATCACACAATCCAAATATCTGTAAAATTGTAGATAAAATAACTTCTACAAAAATAAATAGGTGAAATTGTGTACCATAAAATTCCAAGTCTCACATTAACTAGGATTTCTGTGGTTTTCCGAAGAAAAAAAACATCTACGCATGTCAACAGTGACGTGGATCTAGACTTATTGGAACCCTAAGACTGGGGCCTACACTCACCACACTTACCGAGCCTCTCAATCGAACAGGCCCCTCAATATATTTAGCAGGCCCCTGAACAAACTTAGCGAATCCCTCAACACACTTAGTGGGCCCCTTAACAGACTTAGCGGGCCCCTAAACAAACTTAGCGAGCCTCTCAACATACTTAGCTTACAACTTACATTTATATACACACTTATTTTTTCTAGGATGGGCCCTTGTTGCATCAGGGGCCCTGAATCTTAGTCTCATTAGTTCCATAGTAGATCTGCCCCTGTAAGTCAAGAGTTTTGTGATTTTTAAAAAGGTGCTAAATTGATTTTCTACATTATCTTGAACATCTATAAAACAAAAATTTGTTCGTGCTGAAATGAGATTGCTTCTTAGAGACTTACTCCTCAGGTGAAAATATTGCAATATTTGAATTTAAGTGCAATAAAATTGGAGTGTCCAGTCTGTGAAAGCAATAAAATGCTTTCATTGGCATTGATTGAAGGATATATCTATATTAGGAAACACTGATCATAATTCATTTAATTTAAATGTCAAAACCAAAGTTGAACAGTAGTTCATTTCGAAATGTGAATTGGAAATGTAAAATATGAAAGAAAAATAAATAATAAATATTCTATTGTTCAAGCTTCAAGGTTTTCAAACCATTTTGAGATGAAAGAGAAAAACATTTTTGAATGCCTTTGAGCTTTATCTTTAAAAGTTGCTTCCTGCTCTCCCTCAACAAAAAGAAAACCGAATTATTATAATCCAAATTTGGAATTGGTCCTTCAAGGATAACTGTCAAGCATTTTTTAGGCTGACGGATTTGAGCAGTTTACAGTAAACAAAGATAAACAGCTACTTTTTAAAATACACCCCTCTTGGCTGTGTGCAATCACGATTCATGTTTTCCGCACCTGAGACAATAGGTGTAGGCTTTTAATTACCAGCTACCTAAGTGAGAGTTAATTTTAGGCCTGTAGTTTGATGGGAATTCCAGCCAGGATGCTTAGATATTAAATTTTGCATGTGAAAGAAAGGGAAATGTTCCGGTGCTAAATGTACAAGGTTAAAATTTGCGTTTTCTAATAAAAATTTTAATGGAAAATTAAAAAAAAAATTCGTGTTTTTTAAATTAATTTTATTTTGGTTGAAAACTACCTTTCAACTGATTGCCAAAAATTTCAGATTTTATGCGATAAGCTCACGATTTTCCAGATAAATTCGTGATATTGAAAGGAGAAAGAAAAAAAATATTAGAGAAGAGTAGTTACAACAGCATAAATTACTGTAATTTTTTCCACATTTCAAAGTTTAATCAACTTTGACTCCGCGAAAATATGCACAAATTTAAAAATTATTAAATTAAAAAAAAAAAGAAAAGATTGCATCGCCATTAAAATAAAATGCAATTTGTTTACCCGAGTAAAATTGTTCAATTCATTAGCAGAATGCAAATCTCGCTTTCCATTTCAATCGTTTCTCAGAAAGATAATTTTGACAGTAGGTTGTAAAACGGGGTTTGCATATTTGACTAATGATGTCACTCAATCTTTATGGACATGTCATAAGTCTGCCATTAAAACACAACGTTAATGACGTCGTAAATTCTCAGCAAGACGTTTGAAAACACCAAAACTAGGTTTACATCGCATCAAAAAAAAATACGTACACAAAATGAGAAATTGCATGATTATAATTAGAAACAAGCTGCTAAGTACCAATTTGTAGAAAAACGCATGTAATTTGTAGCAGGACAAAATTGACTGATGAATTAGCAGGTCGCATTGTTATAGTGTAAGGGTGCGGCATTATTTTTTATGATTATTGCGTACCTTGGTTATTTCTCAAAGACCACTTCTCAATAACAACAAGTGACCACTAAAACGCTACAGGGTTACGACAAAAAACGTCCAATGCAATCAGTTTCTTGTAGACCCATTTGTAACGAATCGTATGGCGCAAAAATAGTAAAACTATCATTTGAAGAAAACTTGCTGCAGTGAAAACGCAGCTTAATCGGTCGGTTTGCTCAGGATCAAACCTCAAAATAATTACTTAGCCGACTGCTGCAGTTAATAATTGATCTGACCATAAGGGCAATGCAGGAAAGTGGTTAACCTGTGACCATCAAGCTTCCGAGTGCTGCCAGAATGAAGACAATAAAATTTGATGTTCACTAATTTACTAATTTAGCCGTAAATTGCAATTTTCGAATTATTCTGTAAAAAATATATTGAATATCTCCTTTACATACGAATATATACATATATATCATAGTTAAAAGTTTTAATTGCAATTTAAAAATTAATAAATAAATTAAACGTTTCGTCATTCCTTTTTTTTTAATTCTCTTACCCGCTTGAAATCATCGCCAACCTGCCAACAGCTGTAATCATAGTGTTAAATCCACAATACCATAACACACCATTAGAATTGCAGTATAACCTTCCAATTTAAATGTACCGTGACTTGGTATCCAAGCAAACTAAAAAAAAAAAATTAAATTAAATTTTTTTTTTTAAATTAAATTAATAAAAAAAAATAATAATAAAAAAAAAATAGGAAAACATCCTTAGCCTATATGTGACTGGTGTTAGCTCCTTATAAAGAACAATTTCGACGTTTTGACAGTTTGAGATTACACCAGCTGCTAATCTTTAATAAGTATAGTTTACAATCCAAGCAGTAGCACACGTTAAAGTAGCAGTTTTAATAATAATAATAATATTTTGATCGATTTCAACCGGAATTAGGTCTGGTAAAATTTAAGTATACTCCTTTCTTGCTTTTATTATCACACCACGTTGAGTATCATCAGAATTGAGTGAAAAATGAGGTCAATCATCGGGTGGGAAAGAAATGAAACCAAGTTGAATACATTTTTCCCGCCTTTTTTTGGGTGGAAACCAGCATGTCGTGGTTCGTTAAAATAAAATGCTCGCAGAAGCAAGTTCCAGTTCATTGAATTTCAACTTAGAATAAGGGATGATTGAACTCATTCGAAAATCCACTGCAGTTTGATACACGAATGTTTTATAATTTCGAACAAAATTGCTACTGGAATCCATCTGGGGTTGCGGAGTTAATTTGTTTTGCTGATATATTCAAACTACTTGTAGAAACAGATCATCATCTCGCTCTTTACTGACATTACCTTGAAGAAAGAAACGTGATCTACCTGACCTCAAATCAGGTTTAGTCTCTACACTCGTCGTTAGGATAAAAACAATATTTCCTCAACGTGATTACACCCAATACATCTCTGACATATCAAAACGTTTATCAAGTGTTTCCTCTGTAGATTGAGATTTGAAATTCCAGTTTTTATTCATAAAAAAACAATTTTTTCTTTAAAAAAAATGGAATAAATATTTTGTTACTTCCATTTCTGGTTTAAATAACAATTGTTTAAATTTAAGAAAATTTTTCCTGCATTAAAACATGTGTTATTGACCTACAATGTTGTTTAAAATGACTTAAAATGCTCCTACAAATCAGGGACAAATTTCTGCTTATTTAGGGGTCCTTTATGGGGCCCTAATTTAAAAAAACACTACTAAAAAAATTATTTTTAGACACTTTTCTTAAGAAAAGATTTTTTTTTTGGGGCCCTGCGAAAACTGCGAGAACCTGCTACAGATGTTGTGGGAAATAGTGATTCGACGTGTAAAGAACACCAAATTAAAATATCTAAAAAAAATAACAACAACACTGCAGGTCATCGCCATACTGTCAGTAAAATTTCACATTGTCATTGACCATACAACTACTACACACAGAAGTTTTGACTTTAACCTTCTGTTTTATCAGTTGAAGGACTTACTTCTAATTTTACTGATTCCAAGATAGCAACAAACATTTTAGAGCTGAATTTTTTTTTATGGGATAAAAATATTAATACAAAACTTTTATTTTTAATTTTTTTTTATAGTGTGACAGTCCCCTCATTTGTATTTGATTCCTTGCTTTAAATTCTATTCACATAGCAACAGATGAGATCAGTTCAGATGATAAAAAGTACAACAAAAAAAGTAGTTTCAAGATTACATCCATTGCCAAGTTAGTCAATGTGCACAGCAATTTGTAAATTAGTCACACTTCTGCACTTGAAAAAAAAAGAAGAAAAAAAAAGATTTATAGCAAGACTAAGTCCATAAACAATTGAGTCTAACTTCTGTACACACATTAACTTAAAACTAAAATAACTTATTACCGTTGATTTAACATCAACAGCTGAAGCTAAACAGTAGCAGATTTGTAGATTCTCGCAGGCGAAGGGCCCCAGAAGTTGCGGGGGCTCCCAAAATCTTTTTAAAAACAAAAATTAAAAAAATAATCCATAAAAATTAATCAAAAACATTTTTTCTGAACTTTTTATTCAACTAGGCTCCCTAAAAGGCTGGGTAAAGGGTCCCCCAGACCATAAATCCACCTCTGACTCTGAAGTGTTTTGCTTGTTGGGATGAATTTTGGAAGGGTACATCCATAATTATGCAATTGGCATCCATTATTCATTAAGTATGACTAAAAAAGATAATTCTCTACCCTCGAAATTATCATTTACAATAGATTGGAATAAAAACTTGATTGCAAAAGTGAAACTTTTCGAATTACACAACTGTTTCATGCTTAGGGCTACTTTGTTGTCAATTAGGTTGGACAGCAAGTGGGTTAATAGTCCATCAGCATCGTCAGTTATGAATTTGCATCATCAATGAAATTTGTTCTCTTTTGGAAAAAGACATTACTTTAGGCTATTTTTAATTTTTTCCTGCGACTAGTTTAAGGAGTTTTGTAGGTGAACGCATAATTGAAGTGCCTAGACTTGATTTTTGCACTAAATTAAGTTTTCTGTGTTTTAAGGATTTTGTTCAATTATTATTTTTTCTTCTTTACTCATTAGAATGTTAAAGTGTAAATACTTTCTCAATCTTCACATGGGTAGGCTAACCCAAATATTCAAACCACGTTTAACACTACAAGGCTGTAGACTACTAAAGAAAGCTAAATGAATTAGCAAATAAAAAATAAAGTATTCCACTTTTTTTCCTTAATTATCAAAAAAAAAATTTCGTCGAAATTAATTATGCAGTGATAAAGAATATAAAAACTAGCAAAACGAAATTGGAGAATGAGAACGACCAATTAAAAATGCATCATCTCCGTGATGATAATCTGGTTTAACTGGTTAAACCGATTTCCTAATACTCCTACTGATCTGTCTTCCCACAAAAGAGTAAACTACTTTTAGTCATGTTTGACTCCATGCCATTTGAGTACTTCACGAGTGGTCTCCCCACTCCATTGACAGCTCTCTCTCTCTGTTTCAGAGCCCCAATTTTCACAGCCTGGAGCGATGTAACTAATATCTCTGTGGTCGTTTCCATCAGTACATGAAACAGGGTAGAAATCAGCATAAAATCTGCGCAATTAGAGTGGTTGAAGTTTGAACACGGTTTTCCTCTTTAGTGTCCCGACTCATCTTTCCCATGTCTGCCAAATATTTCGCCATAACCCGGTTCATTTCTCCTGTTCCCCATGGTATGGTGGGTTCTCCGAGGACTAATTCTCCAGTCGAAACGACCTGACCAACCGTCACCTCCCTACTTCTCTGCTACCTACTTTTTTTTTTTAATGATCTTAATTTTAAAGAAAATTAAAACAATTCAAACTAGTTTTCTTTTTCATCTCTTTATGACATCATCTTCAAAGTATAAATTTCCTTAAAAGAATATATGCGCATTTACAGAGTACAATTCCGTTGATAGGCAAAAAGAGACAACTTATATAACTTTTAAAGATGTTTACATTTAAAAATGATACAAATAACATACAATATTTAAATATGCGAGGCATTTTGTCCATTTAGTTTGAAAAATAAAAATAAGTTAAAAACTTGTTTAAACAAAATCTATTACCTTTGAAAAACTGTTGTCTGCAATCAAAAAAAAATTTTTAGTTTACATATTAAAAATAATAAATACATAAAAATCAACATCAATAACTTTAATTTCTTTATCACATAATTAAGTGTTATCAAATGACAAACTCCTAATGATCACAATGAAAAGAAATCAGCAAAGTAAAATAAAAATCTCAAACCAGTTTACTCATTGCACCGATGGCGATATTTCCTGTTTCAATAAATTAAACACATTAGCATCTTTGGTCAATGTGGAAGAACAAGATGAATAATAAGGTGAAAGTAGGTGAATCCTATTTGTTATATTTCTTCATGCTCTGAAAAGAACACATACGTGACTAGGAACCTTTTTTTTTTTAATTTAAAAAAATTAAAAAAAAAAAAAAAAGAATGATGAAAAGTACGAAGGGTGGAGACCTGGAAGAAGAAAATTTGCAAGCAAAACGAATTTCTAAATAGTTTTAGCCTCATTTTTGTAGTGCAAATGTATGCAAAGGACAACTACCGAATAAAAACATGAAGAATGGCCGCTCTTGTTTAAGGTGTTTCGATTAATAAATTTAAAAAGTTGGTCGTGTACAAAATTAATTATGTCTACTGCGTGAATAAAAGTGTGAGTTATGTGAGAAAAAATAATTTAATTTATTTATTTTTCAAATTGCAATGGCTTCCGACGATGTTTTCTTAGAACCTGACTGTCCTCGCTTGAGTTCGGTTTTGATTTACAATTCATAGAGATGTTGACACGCCACATGCTACAAAAATACGAATAAACGTAAATGGTTTTCCGGGATTCTACAAAACTTACTGGATTCCTTAAAGCTCTCCATCACCATTTTAAAAGACTTTTTACCATTTCTAAAACTAAAACTAATACTCAAACTCAATCTGGTATTATTTAACTATGGAAGACATCAGCAACACAGAATACATGCAAAATGGCAACTTCCACTCTGACGTAAGGACAGGCAAGAAGCCCGTGCAACACATGCGCCTCTAGCGGCCGGCCTGTATGTTACATGTAAATAGCAGACGATATGAGATGCCACCACTGTACTGTTGTTTTTGATATAAATATTGTTTTTTGAAACGGAAATGAATAAATATATCAGATTTAGCGCGAAATTTATTGTCTTTTCATTTTTGGCAGAATTAACGGAGTGCGGGGAGTGTCTTGAGAACGCAGGACAGACAATTAGCGATAAGGAACTTGCTTGGGCTATGATAAAGTTGGTTGGGTACTGAATACAAAAGTCTAATCATGTATATGCATTCGATGGCTGACTACGATTTCACTAATAATCGAGTAAAAGAGGTGTTGCTGTTAGAATCATCAAGACGAATAGTTCGAGCGGTACCAAAAGCGAACCTACGATGTTGGCGCCACGCAAGACGCAAAAGGATCGTATAGAAGGAGTCAAATGCTACAATTGTAATAAATTTGGGCATTTTGCGCCCGGATTGCAGGCAGCCACAACGAGAAAGAAAACCAGGACCCAAGGATTCAACATCAACTTCAAAAATGATGTGTCTGCATTTGTCGCAAGAATAAGTTGTGATGGCGACTGGGTAATCGATTCAGGAGCAACTCATCATGTGTTGGCAACCAGAGAGAAGTTCACAGAACTAGTAAAAACAAAAATCAAACTAATTACGGTGGCAAGCAGCAGATCGGTGAGCAGATCGGTGAGGACAAGGAAGTGTTGATGTTGTTTTCGGTCAACTCAACAGTCCAACCAGGATTTGCCAATAACACTCAAAAATGTGCTATTAATATTGGAAGTGGCAATGAATCTGATTTCGATTTCGAAATTGGAAGATAAGGGGTATTGTGTGGTATTTAAAAGCGGCGTGTGTCGTGTTTTACAAAATGGTTTTTTTGTGCATTTTGTTTGATGTTTTGTGCATTTATTTTTTGATGTTTTGTGCATTTTTTCTGATTTTTTGACATTTTTTCGTGCTTTATTTCCGATTTTATGGGGGCATTTTAATTTGAAGTATTTTTGTTATAATTAATCAAATTGTAATTTGACAAAAAGTATGGTAACAGGTTGATTTGGTTCATTGGAAATTTGTGATACAATTTTAAAATACGAAGCTGACTGTGATAGAAAAATGTGAATCAAAGATAGATTTGTCACAAAATGGGCGCGATTGCACAATTTTAAATTTTTGCAGATTTGTGGCAGTTTATTGAAATGGGCCCCCGTTAGTCGCAGGCGTCGGAGGGTTTGTTGAAGCAATAAATTTATATTATAGCAGGATTTCAAGTTTGCACCCTGGTTGATGGTAATTGTATCCAGGTTCGACCCTCTCCTGAGGGGATCAGGTCTCAGCCGGTAATTAAAAGGCGCAGTTCTTTATATCAATGCCAATTCTAGGTGGGTGATGTACAACGACTAGAGTCGGAAATCCAGCATGAAGTACGGTTTCACTCCAACTCGGAAGTGTCTTCATTTTGCCCAACACGGGCCTTTTAAATAAAAACTTCCTGGCCAAATTTAAATTTAAATTTTAAAAAAAATTAAAAAAAAAAAACCATCGAGCAAGATATATTTTATTTTTCCATTTAAACCATTCAGTTTACAAAGAAAGTTTTTTTCCCTTTTACCTTCACCAAAATTAAAATCAAACAAACCAAATATTAAGTTGCAAACCAAACATCACTTCTGTGGCGTAAATCCTTGATTGGACAGTCATTACATCTATAAATATAAATTAGTATGCAAATAATATATTTTTATACTACATATGGTATGCATTACTTTCTTAAGACAACAAGGAACAAACGATCCTTTTTGCCACTGACATGTCGTTCCCGGTAGTTTTCTACAGTTACTAATCCAGAATGGGTTACAAACCTCACTATTATCCGCACATAGTCCAACACATAATGTCACTAAACAAAATAAAAATTTCAATTTTCTATTTCTTCAAGAAATGTTTTCTTTCAATTTCAACCTGAGGACCACGCTAGAACGATCAGAATCAACAAGTGTTTCATATCACAGTACTGTACTGTGTTACTGGTACAATATTAAAATGGCAATGTAACCGATGATGTAAAAATACTTTGCTAAAGATATTTCCTCAAAGGACAATTTTGCCATCTGGCTAACAAAATGAAATGACGTCCACAAGAGGAGGATGTTTTATCGAACAAAAGCACAGTTTCGTCATTACATCATCCTGCATGTATTTTACACGTGCGAAATGAGGAAATTTACTTTAAAATATGAATTCCGACATGATGTATTATTTTCACGTTGTCCTGAATTTCTGATAGAAAGAAAAATACAATAACGAAAATAAAGTTATTAATAAAAAATAATAATAACCACTTTATATTTAAAAACGAGTTAAAAACCGCGTCAAAACAGCCATATCTTATAGTGACATCTAGTGTTAACGGTATAAATTAAAGTTGCATTCTCTAAATTCATTTTTAACCATTAAGTGTTTATTTTTATTTTTTAGTTTTCACGGTATGTTTTCGTTTTTTAAAGTGTATATCTGTTTCAGAAAAATAAACCCAAAAAATACTTTGTTTTGGTTGATTAAAATATGTTACATACTGCTACCAATAGAGTGCACACACCCACACATTAATAGACATTTTTGTAATTTTATTTTAACTGTTGTGCTTATAATTAGACGTAAAATATAAATTAAGAATTTTTAAAACAGCATTTATAAAATACAAACACAAAAGCTATAGCTTTATAGTTTTCGGTTTCCGCAATTTTGCTCGTCATCGTGTAGTACGGTCTGGTCTGGTGCTATAAGCATTTCCGAGTGTCATCTGATCACCGGATTTCTACATATTCATTCGATTATTACCTTCGTTTCTCATAGAATTTACATAAATTTGTGTTTCCTAATCGCGTAATTACAAAACCCGTTTTGATATTTGCAAATAAAATTTAAATATTTCTAAAAATTTCATATAAAAAGAAAGGTTGGAGAAAATTGAATACATTTCTCTATTAAAATAAAAAGCGATGTACTAGTTATAACTGGTTTAGGTCGGATAAACAACTTCGTAAATCTTCATTTTCAAAAAATAAAATGAAATAAAAATGTGGTAATTAATGCGTTTTTTTTCCAATTGAGCGGGAGGCTAATGAAAAGTCCGAAGAAATTGATGCTAAGGTACCGAGTTGATCAATATGTTTTAATAGTCGCTAACTAATTAACGCTTGAAATTCTAGGCAGAGGAAGAATTTAACCGCCGCCAATTTTGCATTACTTCCCAATTTGCACATCTGTTTCGTCGACCCCGGCTTTAACAGCGCTCACTTCGTCTATTAAACTCTTGACCAACTAAAATATCAAAACAAAAATTTAATATTTATCGTCTTTATGGTATTTAATCATCTTGGACATGTCTTCCGCTTGCCCGGTCACGTAAAACTCGAACAAACCCGCGTCGCTGTAGCTAAAATTCAAACACGAATCCTAAAAAACAAAAAAATTATTTTATTTTATTTAATTTTCTTAAAATTTATTTCCATTCAACAAACGAATTTTCAGTGAGTTTAGCCGCAGCCGTGTATAACTTTGATCGCGTCATTTCTTGCGGATAAGTCCCAAGCATTTGCTGTAGAACTGCAGCCGATAAACTTTCCTTGGGGTTTTTCAACCTATTTTAAAGAAAAACATTACAAAAATCAATAAATAATCAAATAAATCAACAAATAAATCGACAAATTAACAAAAAAAATCCCAAAATTTACAAAAAAATCACAAAATTAACAAAAAAATCACAAAATTAACAAAAAAAATCACAAAATTAACAAATATATCAATAAATTAACAAAAAAAATTTATAACTTATAACAAATAAATCAATAAAACAATACCCACCAGCCTGCGCGGCGATCATGACGTGCGAATTAGGCGAAATTCTCTCGACGTGCTTCTTGCCGCCTCCATATTTCGTCGGTGTCCCGCGACGGATGTGGAGCCTTCGTAGCGGAAAAAGTTGGCGAATTCGACGGCGGCCTCGAGCGTGTTAGTGGCTGTACAATTAAATTATAAAAATCAATCAAAATTGCAAAAATTGATAAAATCGACTGGAATTTCTTACGTCACGTTTGTCCCCATCAATTGCAAGTTGCGAGTCGTTCCGAATACCGTAGCGCTTTTATTGCTCTAAAATCGAGTATTTTAAACATAGACTTTGATAAAATTTACCGTAAATCCTCTGATTGTGCGCGGGTCCCCAATATACCGCGGGACTCTATTTAAGTGCGGGTGGGGAAAGCTACAATTTGCGCGGATCTCTATTATAACGTGGGGCGTTATAATAAAGAACTGCTTTCATTCACTTTCACAAATTGTTGCTTATTTAGCTTAAAATGATTCCAATATTCCTTTAAATTAATATTATGTATCGGTTTAATTAATAATGTGCGCATATTTTTTGGAGTATTTTCCCCGCATTTTCAAGAGTAAAAGGAAAACATTCAAATAGCATTTGCAAATATTACCAAATAAAACCAATAAATATTATTCATTTACGTGAATATTGGAATAATTTTGAGATGGCAATAATTTATAGCTTTCTCAAAATTAATTTTAGTGCAAATGCAACACAAATATCAATGTTTATAGACCATTAATGGGCGAATCTCTAATTAAGCGTGGGCAAAAATTCGACTGTGCCAATAGTGCATCCGCGCATAACCAGAGGATTTACGGTATTTATTTTTACCAACCCGCAGCAGTTTCCTAGAGAGTGACTAACTCCAGCGTTGTAATACTCTTCGTATCGAGAACCAGTTTTAACTGCGAGTGCGATGCGAGTAATTGGATGATTATTTTCCATTGACGCCACCACTAAACCATTAGGAAGTGTCGTCAACTAAAAAAACCCAAAAAATATAAATATATTAAATGAATCTTTATTTTATTCATCGAACCTTGGGAGCCTCTTTCTGCAGTGCATCTCGTCCTATTGCAGCTTGAGAAGCCGCTCTTGCCGAATAAAAACGGACCTACAAACATAAATGTTCATTTTATCACTTTATCCGAGTCCTCGTATAATTCTAAACGCTTATTTTAACTGCGCACTTTTAATTACCATTGGTGCTGGCAAAATAGACGTTTAATTGGTTTTTTCTTAGGTTTTCTTCTGCCGCTGCAGGTCCAGTGGGCTGCCATTTTAGATTCATATATCCCGCCATCTATCGTTAAATCTGAAAAGTTGTATCACCAAAAGTAAAATCAGTTTTTTCGGCCTTTTTCCGTTTAACCCGTTAAACGGGTTTAACTGATCGTTTATGTGTTATTGAATGCGCCTACTGTTTAAATGCATTTAAAAAACTTTTTTTGTGGCTTGTGCATTTTAAGCAAAATCAAGGCGAAATCAAGGCGAAATCAAGGTGAAATCTCGTGCATAAAAAAAAAAAAAAAATTGCGGTATATCCAGCGTCCCAAAATAATAATATCCAGTTTCAGAACACTTGCCTTTTAATTAAATCCGCTTTTCTTCCCTGCAACTTTGCTCCACGCTGTATTAGCCCTAATTTTAATTGCTTAACAGTTAGTTTACCGTACGCTGCCATTTCAAAGTAGGCGCTTGTTACATTGCGCCACCTGGTGGCAGAGCTTTCACGGGTCTTCCCCATGATGCCGTCTTGCACATGAAAAGTGCCGTTTTATGCGCAATGTCAAATTAGATTCCACATACATTTTTTGATTTACTTCGATATAATAATAAAATAATTAAAAAACATCAATAAAATTATTGAAGATATTTAAATATCTCAATCATGGCGTCATTCGTCCCATTCGTCAAATGTAACGTATATATAACGTTCACGTCACGTGGCGTATTAATGGGGTATATACCCCCTCTCCGCCATCTTTGAATAAACAGAATTGATTGACATTAACAAGTGTCCCATCTCTCCATGTTCGGATCTTCTGCCGAAGATCACAGCATCCGGGGAAAATAACACTTTTTGAACAATTTGTCGTTGAAACGAGGTTTTCGGTAATTTCCTTCGCACCACCTTCTTATTTCTGATTTTGTCCTAATCTCAACTACTTGTTTACTCTTTAGATCCAGTGTACGGTACGTTTCACGTATACGTAATCCCCATCTTTTCATATATAAACTGTCCATCTCATTAGGATTTTAATTCATCGATCTAGCAGTGATAGAAGTACAGTTCGCAACATGTCGCGCAGGAAATCACCATCGAGACTGGAGCAATTGTGTGTGCAAATGGTGTGTACTAATTTAGATCGTTTACAAGCACAGTTGGCGAATCTGCCTTCTATAGTCATTTCCAACGTCTATCAATGCCTCGGTAAAGAATTGTTTAACTCTGCCGGTAGAGTAGGATCCGCGGATGCAAACGTATTCATTCATTCTGGCACCAAATCGATTCATCATATTGCTTTGTTTTACATGCCCATGTATCCTTTTCTAATAGACAAAATTGGAGAAGTTTGTAGGAACCTTTTGCATTTAGATCTTAATCACTGTTCCTACGTGACAATTCCGACTGCATATATGATCGAACTGGTCCAGCGTCTACCCAAACTTGAAATGTTCGCGTTTCCGCACCGAAAAGAACGCATTGATCCGCTTCTAGCCGCTATCGGTAAAAATTGTCTACAACTACGAGATCTAAACTTGATATGCTGCTTTAATATTACCGATGTTGGGCTTCGTTCCTTAAGCGATTGCAAGAAACTGGAGATTTTGAATATTCTCATAAATTCAACTGTCACACCTGAGGGCTGTCTTTACATTCTTAACCAACTGCCTCTTTTACGAAAGTTTAGACATGAACACTGGCACGGTTTATTTGATCTGTTAAAGGAACAGTTCATATCGGAGAGAACGTTCCGTACATATCCCATCGATGAGACCTTATTTCTAGATATTGAAAACATCGAGGATATCATCATTATAACCAGCATTTTCCCGAATTTACCCAAATTACGAGTAGATGCAACTGTAGCAGTGACTAGTCTGGATATTGTTTTGGTGCAGGCACAAGGAGTGGCCTATCTCACACTCCTTCATTTTAAATCAGTTGATCTTAGACTTATTCATTATTATTGTCCGTTGCTACAAATATTAATATTGCATGATTGTACGATTTTGAACATTGATAATACGCATGATTTAGCTCTAAATTTACGTTTCCTCCAGATATCACGTGCGGATAATGATGAACTCGGAATTACCGAGTCGCAGATGATAATGTTAATTACAGAAAACAAAAATTTAAATGGTGTATGTATTGAATGGTGTCAAACACTTACTGATCAGTTCATATCAGCACTTAAAAATCTAAAAAGTGTATCGTTTGATTCGTGCCATTCAATTAATCAAAGCATGATTATTAAGATATTAACGCAAAATCCATTGCAAAGTTTAAGAATAGAGAATTGTTTTCTTATCAATTTGTCAGTTGCTAAAGAAATCTCTACTTACATTAGATGGAACAACTTGGATTTGGAATGGTTCTTCAACTAGAATTGTGGAGGCATGAATATAGATAAAGTTATTTAATAAATAATAAAATTTACAAACAAGATGTTAATAAAGATTTTGTGATCAAAATAGCGTACATAAATAAAGCATAAAATTTTATTGCTGAGTAAAAATTTGACAATTTATCTTTCTCAAAGTGGTGGGTTGGTTAGATCAACCGATATAATTGTAAGCGATATTATTATTTTTATTCATAATTCAGAGAGGTTTGTGAAATTCTCTCTAGCCACATAGTACCTTCTGCATTTTCCTGCAAATGTATTAAAAAAGTAAAACACGAGTCTGGATCAATAGACAAGAAGTACCTAAAGTGCCATCTTGCACGTGAAAAGTGCCGTCTGAGTGTTAACAGTATATCGTACCAGCAACAAGTTCCAAAGACAATTATTATGATCATTGTTCGAAGCCGAATTGTCGAAATTTTTTTTCACTATTGTGAGTGTTTTAGTAGATTTATTTTTTTGTATTTTTAAAATGTATTAAAAAAGTAAAACACGAGTCTGGATCAATAGACAAGAAGTACCAAAAGTGCCATCTTGCACATGAAAAGTGCCAATTTATAGCAAGAAGTGCCAAAAGTGCCGTGCTGAAATGAAAAGTGCCATCTTGCACATGAAAAGTGTCATCTTGCACATGAAAAGTGCCATCTTGCACATGAAAAGTGCCTTTTTGCACATGAAAAGTGCCATCTTGCACATAAAAAGTGCCATCTTGCACATGAAAAGTACTTTCTTGCACATGAAAAGTGCCTTCTTGCACATGAAAAGTGCCTTCTTGCACATGAAAAGTGCCTTCTTGCACATGAAAAGTGCCATCTTGCACATGAAAAGTGCCATCTTGCACATGAAAAGTGTCGTCGTGCACATGATAAGTGCCGTCTGAGTGTCAACAGTATATCGTACCAGCAACAAGTTCCAAAAACAATTATTATATTCATTGTCCGAAGACGAATTGTCGAAATTTTTTTTCACCATGTGAGTGTTTTAGTAGTTTTATTTTTTTGTATTTTTAAAATGTATTTTTTTTTTATACATCAAAGCTTGTGCAGACATATATTAGATGTCTATGGTGCGGCTATGTCCTTCCCGTCTCGGGCGTCTATGGTTGCCGATCCTCTTGCTCCATCACCATGTGCACAGTTTAGTCGTTACATCATCCTACAATACATGTATTTTACACGTGCAAAATGAGGAAAATTTACTTTAAAATATAAATTCCGGCATGATGTATTGTTTTCAAGTTGTCCTGAATTTTTGATAGAAGGAAATATGCAATAACGAAAATAAAGGTTTTAATAAATAAATAGAAACAAATAAAAATAAATAAATAAATAAATATAAATAAATAAAAAAATAAATAAAAATAAATAAATAAATAAACAAAAACGACTCAAAACCGAGTCAAAAACAGCCACGTCTTATAGTGACATCTAGCGTTAACGGTGTAAATTAAAATTGCAATCTTTAAATTTATTTTTAACTACTAAGTGTTCATTTATTTTTTTGTGTTTACGGTATGTTTTTGTTTTTTAAAGTGTATATCTGTTTCTAAAAAATAAACCCAAAAAATACTTTGTTTTGCTTGATTTAAATATGTTACATACTGCTACCAATAGAGTGCGCACACCCACACATTAATAGACATTTTTGTAATTTTATTTTAACTGTTGTACTTATAATTAGACGTAAAATATAAATTAAGAATTTTTAAAACAACAGTTAAAAAATATAAACACAAGAGCTATAGCGGTATAGTTTTCGGTTTCTGCAGCTTTGCTCGTCATCGTGTGTAGTGCGGTCTGGTCTGGTGCTAAGCACTTCCGAGTGTAGTCATCTGATCACCGATTTCCACATATTCATTCGATTATTACCTTCGTTTCTCATAGTATTTACCCCCACAAGAAACCACCAGTATTCTCAACATTACTGACAACTTAATTTAACATTCCAATCATGGCACTAAGCGACGCAGATGTACATAAACAGGTAATAAATGAAAGAATGCATAAACGTTAATAATTTGTGTTTCTAATCGCGTAATTACGAAACCCATTTTGATATTGGCAAAAAGAATTTAAATATTTCTAAAATTTCGTATTAAAAGAAAGGTTGGAGAAAATTGAATACATTTCTCTATTAAAATAAAAACCGATGGACTAGTTATAACTGGTTTAGGTCGGATAAACAACTTCGTAAATCTTCATTTTCAAAAAATAAAATGAAATAAAAATTTGATAATTAATGCGTTTTTTTTCAATTTTTAGATTAAGCATATGATGGCATTCATTGAGCAGGAGGCTAATGAAAAGTCCGAAGAAATTGATGCTAAGGTACCGAGTTGAGCAATATGTTTCAATAGTCGCTAACTAATTACGCTTGAAATTATAGGCAGAGGAAGAATTTAACATCGAAAAAGGCCGATTAGTCCAACAGCAGCGATTAAAGATCATGGAATATTACGAACGAAAGGAGAAACAAGTGGAGTTGCAGAAGAAAATGTATAGATTTATATATTTTGTTCGATTTTTCCGAATTTCTAATCATTTCAATTTGTATTTTTTAGTCAAAGTTCCAACATGCTGAATCAAGCTCGGCTTAAAGTACTTAAAGCTCGTGAAGATCACATTAAAGTATTAAATTTGATTTATAGTTAGAAACCTGGCATTAAATGTCTTCTTTTTTTAAAAAAATATTTTAGACTGTCTTGGAAGAGGCCCGGTTGAAGTTAGCAGTCGCTGCACAAGACCCGGCCCGTTACAAGAGTGTGATGCACGGCTTAATCTTGCAAGTAAAGATTGGAATTTTCAACGAGTTTTCGTAACCGTTGATGCTGAAATGAAATTTATCGTAGGCCATGTACCAATTGAACGAAAAACTTGTAAGTTTGCGCTGCAAACAGGTGGACATTCCTTTGGTGCAATCACTCATTCCCGATTGCAAGGATAAATTCAAAGATGCGACTCACGAAGACTGCGACGTGCGAATCGACACCGAAAACTGTCTGCCGCACGAAACTTGCGGTGGGATTGAAATGTCGGCTCTTCGTGGACGAATCAAAGTGACCAACACTTTAGAAAATCGATTGGATTTGTTAGCCCAGCAGATGATACCCGACGTACGCGTCACTCTGTTCGGTCGCAATCCCAATAGAAAATTTACCGATTAAATATCGCGAATGTTTACGAACAAAGAATAATCAATCATAATAAACTAGAAGTAAAGTTTGGCGTGAATAACGATGTAAATATTCATTATGTATGTATAAACGTGAGTAGAATTAGTTGATAACCAAGAATAATAAAACAATTTAATTATAACGTTGAAATGTAGTAAATTTATTAACTATCCAAACTGTTATCTACATGTGACAAAGTCATGGGAAAACAATTGTAAAGTTTCAATTTTTTTTTCTATCTATTATTCCACACGTGACGGGAACATTCAACATCAGTTGGAAGCACCCAGATTTAATATACTGTATGCAGTCATACAATAATACTGATATCAACGTGAATTAATTACAATTTTCCTCTTTTTTTCTACCACGGTTTCTATTATTCACAATTCTTTAACTCGATGCAATACATCGTAAGTTTTACACACTTAAAAAACATACGGCACATGTCAGTAAGTTGTCGAGACAATAATCCTTCGATACATTTTTTCTTTTTTTTAAACGTTTCGGTAACAACACGAGATTCTAAGACATTTTTGGAAATGACCAAATTTAGAGAGAACGTAACAATATAATATATTTTGACGAATAATTTAAAATAACAAAAACAACAACTCGATTAATCTGTCGAGCTCTAAATGGGACCAGCCAATTTAGTTCAGAACTGCGTTGTATCTATTGCAGGAAAAAAAATTAAAATTTATAAATAAAAAAAAATTAATTTCTTTCCAAAATGATATAGATAGCGAACAAACACGAATGAAGTTACATTACATGTTGAACACATTCATTTTTTAATGCCCAAAAGCTTTTCGGCGACTCCGAGGAAGTAAACCATCTGCGCTATTCCGAACAAGGGAGCCATTACGATCATCCGGCAAGAAGCACCTTTGAATAAAGCTTTGAATCCTTCCTCCTTGTAAATTCGCCTTTAAATAAAATATATTTTTTAGTTTAAAAAAAAATATTAAAAAAATTAAATCAAATTTACATAAATGCGTCTAATATTCCTGTGTAAGAAGTTTCACCTTTCGCACGTTTCAAAACCTGTAAACGTGTTTTCACGACTAGAAAATATAAAATACTTAATTAATAAAACATTTAAAAATTGTTTTTCTTCTTTACCGTCCATCGGTGTTACCGCACCAGCCGCAAATGCAGCTGCTCCACAACCAGCTGCAAAGCAATACCAAAACACGGATTCGTCGCTACCTGCTTTGCGCGGCCCCTATTTAAAATAATTAATTAGTTAATTCAGTTACAATTAAAATTCATTACGATGTTTACCTTTGAATTTAAATGAGCGAATAAGGGGAAATAGATGACTGAGAAAGACACGTCGCGTAACATCGTGGCGCCTGTGCCTTTATATAATCCCGTTATTCCTTTCTTCCTTATCAAACCTAATGCAATTGATGTTGCTGATGTTGCAACAACCGTTTCTCCCGGACCACTGCCTTTCGCAGCTAAGTCAATCAAATTATAATTTATTTTCTATTATTTTATTTATTTTATTTTATTTTTATTTTACCAAGTCGCCCAGCATCCTGCAACTGAATTTTAAGTAGTTCCATCGGGGTGGTTACGATTATCTGGCAAAAACCAGCGCCACCTCCCGATAACATTTCCATTGGAAGCGAGAGTTTTCTAAAGTAGAAATATTCGTGATTACATTCATTTCTTCGATCTACGTGACCTAATTCGCTTTTGAATACCCGGAGCTAGATGTCAGATGATGTCGAAAAAAATCATTCGCTGCTAATTTGATAGCTTTCTCTGGAGTAATGAGCAAAATGTTTACGGCCGAACCTAAACAAAAAAGGAAAAAAAAATTATAATTTGACAAAAACAGCAACTGTTGCAAATGCTATTAAATGTCATCTTGGGAGTCAAAGATTGATCCGTTTTTCTGCACACATTATTGACTAATTTTTGGACTAATTCCAAATAATCGTGGACGGATCAAAAAATAACAAATAATTGTTCACCTCGGTACATGCCAAAATATCCTTCTGCCGTATATGTTTTTTTGAAGCAATCAAACCTAGTATTAACAAGATTCATAAAATTTAAATTAAATAAGCCAACTTAATTAAATACTTACATATTCCTGTACATTAACTCGCCATTTGGCCCTACTTGTTGATTTTGAAGTCTAGTTTTAACTAAATCCAATGGAAACACGCAAGAAACTCCAATAATCCCCGCAATGCCTCCATTGATTATTTTGGGTACCAGACTGCAAATTAAAATACATAAACATTAATAAATTGAATTAAAATAAAGAAAAAATTTGGATTTAAATGTGGACTCACGAAAATTCCTTTTTCTCCCCCATTGTGCTTTCAGTAGCTAAAAAAAATTTTTTAAAAATCAATTAATTAATTAATTAACAATTCAATTGAGCTTAATAATAAAAATCAAGTTAAGTTTTATGTAATCAATCTAGTTTTTAAACAAAAACAAAGTAACAAAATTGTAATTTGTAACCACCAAAATAAATTTTGTAGCCAAAAATACGGAATCCTGGGATTTATGTAATTGTTTATGTATGAAATAAACGACCTCCATTGATTGAAGGTCATTTTAAACAGTAAAAACTATTAAAAATGTGCAAATTAATTTGAAAAATGCTCAAAATCCAAAATAGTAAGAAATATTTACCTAGCTTTTAAGGGGATTCTTCGATTTAAATTTCTTCTATTTTTTCCCTACGGTTAATTAATGCGCAAGTTTTTTAGCATCGGTTTCCGTTTTCCCTTATTTTTAATATCGGCGAAGATTCGAGCATTGGGCGTTATGGATTTAACCGCAAAGAAAATATTTTACTTTAACCTGCTACAGTGCACCTCGCTCATTTAGCTTTTCGTTACGTCACACGTCATCACGTGATCTCAGTCCTGACACAACGAGCGCTAAATTTCAAGGACTCGATAAAATATTAACCCATCGAGTTATCAGATGGTTAGATATTACCAAACGGAACGTCTACAACTTAACGAAATAAATTTACCTTCAAACTTCCACATTTCAGCTCTTCATAATCGCCACAAAAAAAAAATTTTGGGCTTAACTTTGCGGCAACGTCGTTACATGGTCATTACATTATAACAGAGTAAGGAATGATAATAACGTGGAAACATTTAACAATGGTTGACGACACCTAAAGCGTGTAATCGAAAAGAATTAACTTGGTTTAACCTTTTCAAACATTTAATCAAAATTACAACTCGATTTCAAACATTTTATAAAGCAAACATAATTCACAATGTATAATAAATTTCACATTAGGAAAATCTAGAAAACCTAGAAAACAAGATTAGATTGAATCTCGTATAAAGCTGCAGCACTTTGTTTCAGCTTCACCAGCTCATCCTCGCTCAGATTTTGGCGAATAATATCGGTTACTCCTGTCTGACCCAGACAACATGGAAGACTCAAGAACACATCTTGTTCAATGCCATGAACTCCCTGTATAAATAAAATAAATATGAAAATTTGATTCGTAATAGTAAAAACGGAAAACTAAATACAAATTGACATGCCATGCACTAACCTTAACACAAGTAGACACAGCATAAACATTACGCAAATTTTTCATAAGCGAAAGACAAAGCGCCGCAACCGATACACCGATTGCCCATGATGTGTATCCCTTGTACTTAATTATATCATACGCACTAAAAATACCATTTTATATTGATTTAACGGTTTCGAATTTTTAAAAAATATTCAAAACGAATTCAGAAGAGAAAAAAGCGACACTTAACATTTAGACGAGACAACTTCAGGGAGCACTAATTCCAGCACAGTTGTGAATGTGGTTCACAACTATACTGGAAACTGAATTATCTTCATGTTTTGTTTTAAAATCAAACCTTAACACAGGTAGAAATAGCAAAAATTTTTCTTTCATTGCTAAGAATAGATCGACTCAGCCTGGAACAACCAAGGCCAATGGCCCATGATGTATAGCCTTTGAGTTTTATCAATTCATACGCACTATAAAACGGTTGTTAGTAATGAAAAAGTTAATTTACATAAATTTTTTATTTCTTTTTTATTTTTAAATAATTACCTTTGTACCACCTTTTTATGCAAAGAAATCCAATCATCAGGATCGCCAGCTTGACCCAATTTCGGACTAATGTCACTTAATTTAACACCAGCGATATTGGCTCCGCTCCACACAGGAACTGGAATTAACTTTAATTTATTTATTTCCCTTAAATGATGACATTATATACCAGAAGAATCGCCGTGCTCCCCAATGATCCATCCATGACAACTCGCTGGTGCGACGTTAAGCTTCTCGCTCATTAAGAAGCGAAAACGTGACGAATCCAAATTGGTACCGCTGCCGATAATTCGGTGTTTGGGCAAACCACTCAATTTCCACGCAATGTAACTCATAATGTCAACTGCAACAAAATTTATATTTTATTTAAAAAAAATTTAAATTGTATTTTTTTTTTACCTGGGTTTGACACGATAAGAAAAACAGCATTCGGGCAATATTTAACCAAGTTGGGAATTATACCTGCAAAATTAAATTATTTTGTGTTTTTACTTTTATTTTTGTTTTATTACCTTTAAATATCTCGACATTTCTTTGGACCAAATTCAAACGAGATTCGTTTTCTCGTTGACGTGCGCCAGCAGTTATTATGCACAATTTCGAGTCCTGAGCCACGGAATAATCTAAAAAGAAATTAAATTAACATTTAATAAAAATAATTAAAATGTTTTAATCATAATTTTTTAAATATACCCGTGCTGGCTTCGAGTTTAAGATTTTTCAAAAACGAGAGCCCGTGTTGTAAATCCATCAATTCGCCCTTCAGTTTATCAGGCATGCAGTCAATCAAAGCAATTCCACTCGCTATGCCCTAATATAATATACAATAGAATTTTTTTTTTTATATATATATACTTTTAATTTAAAAAATAAACCGAAACCTGAGTAAGAATGGAAAAAGCACAAGCCATTCCCACTTGTCCAACACCGACTATCGTTACTTTCGCAATACTAGACGTTGCCGGTTCCGCTATTTGAACCATTAATTTTTCTTTCAAGGTCGCCATATTTGAAATACTACAATAACTGTCTTTAAAAAAAAAATCATAAACACGATTAATTCATTATTCATTCACGAATACCTTTCTCTTTTAACACGTAATTGAAGTACAGAACTTGAAGTTGTCTCTACGGTCGAAAGATAACAATTGTTATCGCGATTAACTTCCTCTTCCTGTTAATGGCTTACTGTCGCTCAAACTTGGGTTTATATACCGCCACATTCTCGCGTAAATTGACAAAATGTAAACAAATTTAAATACCCCGTCAATCGTGTTCTTTTAGCAGCGTTTGCGATGTTTATTTCACATTTTACTCGTAAACTGAGAAAAGATGACGTCATATCACATTAGTTTTGAGAATAAATATTGTACATTTTTGATTGCGTAATACAAAAAATGCAAAGCGCGTCGCGATTAAATGTGTTTATTCTTTTCTTTTCTTATAAGTAAATCAATTTAGATTACCAACGACCAGATACAAAAGCAGTTTTGGTGAGTTGATCCCTTGTGTTGTCCCTATAGCGCAGTGGATAGCGCGCTGGACTTCTAATCCAGAGGCCCCGGGTTCGAATCCCGGTAGGGATGTGTTTATTTTTTTTGTCTTTTTTTTTAGTATTTTAATTAATTTTTAAACCACTTTCGTGACAAATTACTCGCTCCTTTTCAACTTTTCAACAAAAAACAAATTTATTACAAACCATTAAAATCAATACAGATTTCAAAACCCATTTACGCAACAGTAGCAATATAAAAAATAATGAAAAACTGAAATAAAGCAAATAAAATTACGGCGAAATTGATCGGAATTGCCAATTTAATCCAACTGGATATCCATACAAATAAGTAACGGGATATTTATGCTCGGCGGCAGGTGCACGATAATTCTGTTTCCGGAAAGCCTGAATTGCTTCGAACCAGGGTTGCTTCACATAATTCAGCATTGCATCGTTTAAGGAATTGTCAAACGGTTCATCCATATATGTCTTTGGTTTGATGCTAATGTCCGCACAATTCCTGTACACCTCTTGAGGCCCACATCCCAACGCACCTGTCTCGTTATCGCACATTCCCCAGAAATTACCTGCAAAAAAAAAAAGAAAAAAAAAAATTGCAGGAATTCAATTAATAGAAAATTTCGAATTTATATTATTTTTTTATTTTACTCGTTCTCCAGTGCCACTGTAAAACGCAGTGCTCGCACTTGACATCTTCCGGTAGATTCACTTTTAGTTCCACTTCCAGCGACTGGTCAGCGCTTGAAATATCGTATTTTTTGCCGTGTCCTTCCACATCGAGTACGTGCAAGTCCAGACATTCCTAAAAAAAAAAATTTATAAAACGATCAAACACGATTTATTTCGAATTTTTTTTTAAACGAGTGACCTGCGTAACTTCTGTTTTGTTATCGGCATTTGGACACAAACTGAATTGGAAAAATCCCCTGTGATTAGCCGTGATTTGAATCAAAATATCTATTTTCTGTCCTTGTTGATAGGTGGCGCCAACGACGCCGCTGTAGAATTTTCCTCCGATTTCGTGATCGCGCGGTCCGTTGTACGCGTCGCCACAAATTCCACATTTTCCATCGTTTAGAAGCCAAAGAGCCTTTTAAAAAATACAATATAATTAATCATCGAATTAAAAAGATAAAACAATTAAAATAAAAGTGAGTGAAGTTTTTCCCTCGTATCAGCATCAATTCAAGGACAACTCTGGTTCATCTTTAAAGAAAGGTCATTGACTGACTTTCGTTTTATTCTGACAGATCTATAATTTAAAGGCGCCTTGTTTTCTTTTCTTCAGACGATTTTCTTTTGTCCCAAACAAGGAAAAGTTAGAAAAAAGCAAAAAAATGTGAATTTTCTAATTTTTTAAAAAATTTTTTTGAAATTTTTCCCCAAACTTTGTTGATTAAATTACAAAAACTTTCCACAATTTTTAGTTTTTCGGCAAAAAAAATGGCACAAATAAAAAATTCATTCGATCCAACTTAATTACTTAATGCAATTAAAATTGACAAACATTTTTTACAATTTTAAAAATCAATTTATTTTAATTTAATTTTGCTTAATGAATAATAATTCGGTTACAACTTACTGAATATCCACCGCAAAAATTTCCATCATCATCCCAATTGACTGGCGTTGGATGTCCGAATCTCCACAAACTTCCTCGTCCAGGAGGCATGAGTAATTTGCCGTGTCCACTTACCAAAGGAAACACCGATAGAAGTAATAGAAAAGCCAAATTCATGGCCGATATGAAATGAATCTGTTTTGTAATGCACATGGTTTATGCGGGGAATAGACGCAGCCCTTTTAAGTGAGTAACCGGAGTTACCGGTGTTCACTGATGAATAGTCAAGGTGAAAGTGAAGAGGTCATTGTCACGGTGTTTCTTTTACACTTGAACATTAAAAAAGAATGTTGTTTTTTTATTTATGAGAAAACTAGATTCAAATGTTGGCCCCGGGTGAAAATTCCAATTTTGTGACACAATAAGAAGACAATACGTAAAAGAAATGAAATTCAACTAAAAACTAACTAACAGTCACAATTTTAGTTTACAAAAATTAAGAATAAACTCTTAAATATGCTTTGTTTTGTTTTTCGGTAAGAAAAAATAAAATTACTTTGAATTAGCATTATTAATGGCGAAGAATTCATATTTTTGCATGCGTTAATAATGTATGCAAAAATATGAATTCTTCGCAGTTGAAAACGAGAGAAAAACTTGCAGAAGCGGATTTATACGTTCGAAGCCCCCCGAATAAAAAAAAAGGTCTCGAAAGTCCGTCTCTGACATTTCAAACCTCATCTTTACACTGTTTTTAAAAACATAACTAAAAAATAAATAAAAAAGTTGAGAACAACACCTGGGATTCCCAGGCGGTCACCCATCCAAGTACTAACCAGGCCCGATGCTGCTTAACTTCGGGGATCGGACGAGAACCGGTGTTTTCAGCATGGTATGGTAGTTCTCAATAAACTGTTCATGTAATATTACATATTGTGTTTTAAATATAAGTTACGCATTTACAGTGTTTTTAATAAATAAAAACATTGATTTGCGTCTGCGCGCACATGTTTTAATGTTTAGAGAAAAATGTTCATGACGCGTCGCTGTGACTTGCAGCTGGAACAGCAAATTACAAACTTTCAAATCTTAACTTCCATTTGCTTTGTTTAATTTTTTTTTTTTTATTCTAGAAACTTACTCCGATGTCTAAATAAGGCCATCTTTATTTTTGCCTTTAATTGTATTCTCATTTAAAAAAAAAAAAAAAAAAAGAAACTTGTTTTTAGAGTATATTTTGGTATATTTTATTCGATTCGGTTTCTGCTGCCGCCTGTTGACAAATCCCGACACTTGAGTCTCATCCGAATCGAAAAAGGTGAAACTTCACTATGGGTGTGTCCCACTCGAAGCACCGCCGAAGGTTCCCACCCTGAATTCCCATCAGTGGCTACCCTGTCTCGGGGCGGTGCCTGCAGTCACATGATGCCTGCAGCCAAAATCCAGACTGCACAGCAGACTGTACAAGATGCGGAACAGCTGCAGATTCGACAACCAAGTTAGCAGCTCATCGGATATCTACGAAGACGACGAAGATGACTTTGCCGACGAGTTGACCACGGACCATGTCCCGCACGTGCTCTCGCCTCCCACGTGTCTCTTATGGGCTTGTAAGGCCTGCAAGAAAAGGTCCGGCGGCTCGTTTGATAGACGAAAAGCTGCTACCTTGAGGGAGAGAAGACGATTGAAGAAGGTCAATGAAGCGTTCGAACTGCTAAAACGAAGGACGTGCTCGAATCCTAACCAGAGGATGGCTAAAGTGGAGATCCTCAGAAGTGCAATTGAGTACATAGAAAATCTTGAAGAGTTGTTGCATGGCAGTCGAGGATGTGCGTCCGAGTGCGGATTAAATGTAAGTGCATGGATTTTCAATTCAATACACTTATATTATACAATATATATATATATATATATATATGCCGATTCAACGCGGTATCCTTTACAGTGCGGGTCTTAATTGACCAAAATGACTAAATTCAGTGTCTAAATTGACCAAAACGACTAAATTCAACGTTTAAATTGACCAAAACAACTAAATTCAATGTCTAAATTGACCAAAACGACTAAATTCAATGTCTAAATTGACCAAAACGACTAAATTCAATGTCTAAATTGACCAAATCGATTGAATTCAATGTCTAAATTGATCAAAACGACTAAATTCAATGTCTAAATTGATCAAAACGACTAAATTCAATGTCTAAATTGACCGATTCAATGTCTAAATTGATCAAAACGACTAAATTCAATGTCTAAATTGACCGATTCAATGTCTAAATTGACCGATTCAATGTCTAAATTGACCGAATCAATTGAATTTAATATCTAAATTGCAGAGGAAATCTAGTTCTCTCAATAGTGTGCTAGTGTTCTATCCTTCTCAGTAGGTATATATAAAGATATTGTGTACAGATTGTTTATTTTCATCACGTGATTTACTGTACAAGAGAAATTCAATTGGCAGCAGTAAGTTTCCAAAACATTTCTTGGTGCTAAATTTAGGAATGGAAAGGCTGGTTTTACGTGATCTAAATTTCCGTTTAATAAAACTTAAGGTAAATGAGTGTAATTCATTCGTACGAGTGCAAATCGTTCGTTGGATGAATTTCACCATCGAATTCCACTAGAGAATCCATTTACACGTGAAAATTTCATTAAAACGTCAATAGTTTTTACATTTCTTTACTTTTTTATTATTATTAATTAATTCATGTAGAATGGTAGTTTGTTGTTGTTGTTGTTTCGTTTGAAAATAGATTATATTACATACGTAATCCTAACAACTGCGATGCATGCGATCATTTATATCTAAATGAGATTTTTGTGTTTGTAAACGCTGCAGATGCACGAGTTTATACATCGAAATCTCATTATACTGAAAATTTACATAGATATTGTCCCCATCATTCACTATTCCCAAGCATTATGCATAACTATATCAAATTACTCGGATATAAAAACTTCAATCTTAGATTAAAGCCTTAGTTCTCATAGCACACGTTCGCGTCAATATCAGTATACAGCATTAAACTGTCGCGATGCCATCGCAACGCGATTTGAGAAGTGCTCGATCCGTGATAAACTCGTGGCAGGTTCTCATAGAATTTCTTTCACCAGTTGATGACGATAAATCCTCCCGTTTTCGATCAACGAGATTATTTCAATTTCTTGAAAACAATGTAATTAAATCAGCTCTACGTAAAAAAAAAAAAAAAAAAAAAAAAAAAAAAAAAAAATCCCATTTACAAGTGCAAATTTTCTAATTACAATTTTTTTCGTTCAAACGATCTTGACAGTATTTTCATTTCAGACAACTGCGAGTGTAGCAAACTCAAGACTGCAACACACAGTGCTCCACGAGTGCCACTTTTCACCGCTGTCTCAAGGTACCACATCAATATACAGTTAAATAAAACGCAGCAACAGAAAACGGAAAAAAAAAAAAAAAAAAAAAAAAAAACCATTTAGCTTTTTTTTTCTTTCTTCTTTTTAAAGGATTTGCAGACACAGCAATAAGTACAACGTCCAGTTTGGACTGCCTTTCCCTTATTGTAGAAAGGATTTCACCACCGACTGAAGTAAGCAGTGGACCGGAAGACGTCATTCTACACTAACCCAACGGCCACTTTAGTGGCTTCCAGTGGAGACAGTTGAGAGATGAAGGGTTCCTCGAGATTAAAAACAACATTTTTCGACGTATTTATTTCATTGATCGTGTCAGGTGACAATTTTAGATGTAATTTTTAAAGATATATACAGTTATTTATAATTGGAATTACACGAACCTACGCATTTTTGAATATATATGAACAATTTGACCGAACCGGTCCTACTTTTAGAGAGAATGTAAATCAAATATAGTTTTAAAATGGATTGAATTTGAAACGTTCCTAAAGGTATTTTCAAACACTATTTGTGTGTTTTCACCAAAGTGCAATTTAACACCCTAAGTGCTACTTGAAAAGGTCACTAGGGGTAAAAAAGAGGGATATGGCTCTTGTAAGGGGATGACTTACTTTTCACCACCCTTATCTTCTTTACCTCAGATCATGCATCATAACCCCACCCCGCAAGCCTACCTCACTTGAGTAATGGATGATTGAACGTTAAGCTCAAGAAGTCATTTTCTTCAATTTTTATAGTTGCTTTAATAATTATTTAACTCGTACGTACAATGTGATTATTGTTATAATGTAATGACATATTTAAAAAACTAAAAAATTAATTTTTATTTATTAAATTTGTGCACTTTTCTTCATCTCAGGTTAGTGTAGCAAACTTTTGATCAATAAAATCTGAATAATTTATAATAAACAATGGTTGAATACCAATACAACAACGGCAACTCGAAGAATGCACGCTTTGTCATCTTCAACAAAACCGAGCCAACATGATATGATACTCATAATTCAAGATGAAATATCAACCGTAGCTAAAAACACTATTTTTTAAGTAAAACGTCAATAAATGTTCCAATATTTTTTTAATATTTCTTTAAAAAAACGAAATCAAATACCCACAGAATTCATCTATATTTTTACATTCGATGTGATGGTCATCTTTAAATTTGATAGATGAGTCAACTCACCAATACTCTTTAAGTTGGATCAGCATTAATCAATACTAAACGTCTCACTTACCAAAATAAAAACAAAAAACAGGTAATAGAAAAGTGAACAAATTACGCGACAAAAGCAGTTATTACTCACCAAAATTGAAGCCACAATTGACTTCTAAATGATATTTGTGCGTAAATATTTGACCCGAGTGACTTTTCGTGTCTACATTTTCGTACATGTTTGCGATGCAAGCGTGCAGTCACAAACAAACAAACAAACAAGCAAGCAAGCAGGCAGGCAAACTCCAATATTTATACATTTTTATTACATTACGAAACTATAGTCTTCTTCCACGATGATTTTGAACACATGTAACATCACATCAAACTGACAGAATCAGCGGACTGTATTCAATTCATCAAATCTAAAGTAATTAGTATCGATTGCTTCCATTTTTTTTCACAAATTTAATTAGAAATCTCAAAATCCAACGATGTTTTTTGATTTTTTTTTCTCAAAAAATAAAAATTTAAAATTTAAAAAATAAAAAATAAAAATAGCGAATATGTGAATTTATTATTCGAAAAAAAAATAATAAATAAAAATTAATAATCCATATTTCTAATTTTCAAGAATTACGAAACCACGTTGATCGCATCACTAGACAATTTCCATTGTCGTGGCTTCTCTCGCGACATTTCATTTGACACAAAGAAAGAAACAACACGACACTTTTTATCCCGTCTTCTTTCAAAACCACCGTTGCAACATCGCGGATCGCGCATGAACGTCACGGCTCTGACGTCAAACACGAGCAGCCTCCTACACTCCCTCGAAGTTATCGATCTGAAGCGGGGAAGCAACAAGGACGATCAGCATCGGCATCCGAGCATCAGTCGGTCGGCAACAAGCACGGTCGCTTCTCCCGGTCAAGTGCGGGGCTCAAGCGATCCGGGGGGAGGGAACCAAGACTATGCCCCCGTTGGGGGCGGGTCCTGGTCCCGCCATGGGCCAGCGGTTAGGCCGACATCACATGGAGCATGGGCTACGGCTGTACCAGAACCAGAGACCCGAAAACGCGAGTCGATGCTGGCGGAGAGCGCTCCGTCTGCTCACCGACACATCCGATCGTTTTATCGCGCTCGGATATTTATGCGATGCACATTCCGATTGTGGAAGGTAAGTACCGTTTGCATTATTTACAATTCCCCACATCCGCTTCCAGCACCCCCTAAAAAAAAAAATTTTATTTTTTTATTTTGTGGGAATAAAAATGTTCGTGTTGCTTCAATATGGCGATTGGTTTATCATTTAGTGAGATTTATCCCCGCCATTTTGTTTTTGTAGCGGCGTTACAGTTTCGGTTAGTTCTAAAGAAAAAACAGACTCGCGTGGAAAGTCAGTGGTTTTACAAGTAAAGTGAATGTAATGTGGTTATATGCCGCCATTTTGGCTTCTCTAGTTCTCCTACTTTACGCCCACTTGAATTGCTAATCTGCATAATCTTCCATTTTGTTTTCCCTACAACATATATAAACGAGTTTATAGTTTTGCTGCAAATCTCTTTCCATTCCGTGATTAATTTTTCTCCGGCGAAATCCGCCATTGAAGTGAGGCAACTCTGTATCTGTGCACACTCAATGTGCAACTATTAAAGTGGACAGTCTATACGCTTAAAACCCCTAAAACGAGTCGTTCTAAATGAACCTGAGGAAAAGAAAAGTGGAGTCGACAATTTCCAAAGTCTCCCCCCCAACTTGAAAAATTAAATTAGTAAAATTATATTAAAAGTGTCAAAATTCTTGCAAAAGTCCATGAATAATTTGACTGCAGTATTTTAAAGCGCACGTGAATTTATTAATTAGTTGCGTGACACTTAAAAAACAAAAATAAATAAATAAAAATCTGGACTTCTATTGAATCACTCGAACGAATAAATTCGGAAATAACTTAAAATCGGCTTAATTACGTAATCCTTTAACTAGATTTAATGATTTACACGTCAAATTAATGGTATCTATCAACGTATCCAATAACATACAGCACACCGGTTTATGGATAATGAAAAAAGTTAAATTCCGTCTTAAAAATGACCTCATAAACCGATACTCTTTTGTAGAACTAAGCAAAGCAAAGCTTAGGGTGTGTGTACGTTCGCGTGCTCGTACTTCAATGTTCAAACCATTCACGTTCCCATGGCAATTTCAAAAAGTGCTACGCTATTAAGCATTTTTATTTTCAGCGTTAAATTGCAAAAGGTGGCAGAGGTAATACGTGCGACGGCATAATCTTCCATTCTTAAAATATTGATATGTGATTTCACCGGAAACCGGAAGTTAGAGACGAACATTACACGTCACCAAACGTTAGTTGAGTTGGTAAAGCACTTAATAGCAATCTGATAAGAAAATTATTTCGATTTATGTGCAGGGTGGTGGCAAAAACGTGTAATAGGATTTTGGTTTCGCCAAGGGTCTGGAGAATCGGGCCGCCATCTTGATTAACCCATATTTCTGTCCACCGAGCGCACCAGCAGTTATACCTCGTAAACTGCCATGTCCGCCATTTTTTTTTTTTGCAAAAACAATTTTACCTCACTATTGAAAAACAACAAATAGTAAAATTTAAAAAAATCAAATTTTCTCTTTTGAATTTCCGTGCGTTTTAGTCATTAAACTTCCTTGTGGAACCTAATATGAACTTAGGTCGCATCTGCGTGTTAAAGGGTTAATGAAATACTATTAAACATACAGCAATTGCATTAAAAATTGTTTAGAAATATTTGTCAAGTCAAACGCAACAAGATTTTAATTATCCCTGAACCGAAAGTGAAAATAATGATCTCGGTTCACTTCTTTCCGAGAAACCGGCCGAATATTGGTGATCCCGAAAACTGGGAATTTAAAAAAAATAAATACGGTACTGATGGTACTGGCTGCGACGTAAGTTCGTTATGAAAAATCAACGCTATTAGACAAAAAAACGACAGTTTTAGTTGAAAAAATCGACGTTTTAGTTGAAAAAATCGACATTTTGGACCAAAAATCAACGTTTTTAGCCCAATAATCGCCATTGCGACGTTACATCGATCTGTAACGTCACTTTTTGGTCTAAATATCAATTTTCGGTTTACAATTTTTAGTACCGAAAGTACCAATTTCCTGGGAGTAGCAGGCTTTTTATGTAACAAGAACAGGGAAACCAAAAATGCTGAAAAAAATAAACACCAGTAGTCAGTCGTTTCATCGTTTTAAGCTTTTTGTTCAATGTTTTTCTCCCCAAAACAAACCTAACCTTAACTGTTTTATTAAAAATGTATCTTAAACCTTACCCCAGAGTTCACGAAGCACACGGGTCGATAAAACGTACTGTCGAGGAAGTGATCGAACTCCGAAAAAAAACGCATTAAAAAAAAAACCATTATTCCAATTTCACAAAATGGCAAAAATGGAAGAATAAATTCAGTTCAGTAGAGACAAATTTGCACGAGGAACGCTTTAATATTAAATGGAAAAGTTAACATAAAAGAGCAATTTAAGAATTAATGACTTTGCTCGCAGTAATCCTTTAATATTGTCTTTGGTTTTAATTTGATTTAGATACGGCGAATTGGTAGCTTGTGGTCTTACTCAACTGGATCTCGCCACAAGACTTGATTCGCCGAGCATGAGAGCACAGGCGTATCTCAATCTAGCCCGTGGTGCTGAGAAACAAGGAGATTTCGGTCGTACTTTGGACTACTGTCATCATGCTCTTCGGGACCAAGCTCACGATCCATGTTTAGCGGGACATGCTCATTTGGTCCTCGGTGCTGCCTACTTGGGTTTGGCCAATTTCGCGAAAGCGGTCGAATACTACGACGCCGCTTTGCGACTCGCTGGTCAGTTGACGGATGGCCAGTTGCAAGTCCTGGCACTAATCGGACTTGGACAAGTATTTGCATTTCTCAAAGACTATGAAAAGAGTTTGCGATTCCACAGCCGTGCTCACGAAATATCCAAAAGTTTGAGTTGTAAATTCGTACGTTTAGCTCTCGTACATTTGGTCACTCCACTCAGGAAACTAGGACGGTTGGCCGAAGCAGCCGATTGCTGTCAGGTAAACACTTTTTTTCTTTTTCTTTTTCTTTATCATAAATTGCAATTCCAGAATTTGGCGCCTGGGGGTGTTGAAAAGAGGACGCGAAACCCGGGCAACCATCTTGATTAACCCGTGTTTCTGACGATTGTTGGACGAAATGGAAATAGTTTTCTCGATTTGTCGCTATGGTGCAAAATCATTTCGTCTTTTGGTTTGGTCAGGGCTGGATCCGAAAAAAGTTATTCATGGGGGCCCCAAAAAAGTGCGGGCCCCTAAAAAAGTGCGGGTCCCTCTGAGCGCGGAAAAAGAATTAGTGGGCCCCCAAAAAATATATATTACAAAATATTAAAAATTTGAAAGTGCGGGGCCCTTCAGTCCGGGGCCCGAAAAACCGCCGCTGAGCCGGCTCTGGGCTTATTACTGCGGAGAGACCAATTCCCCTGCTGAGTTTGTGCTCACATAACTGAGGCTCTCAAAAAATCGCATTAATAAGCATTTCGTTCAGAAAAATGACGAAAATGATGAAATTGTGAGGCCCCATCCTGTCGCTTTGGTGGGAAATTCGTGGCTATGGAAACTAGGGTCAAAATCTGCTGTTTTTGTCAGACAATTTTATCAAGCAAGCCTCGTTTTCGTAGTGCAGCTGAAACTATATTTTATTTCTCATCCTTCTTTATTTAATTTAAACGAAATGGAGAAAATTTCAACATAAAATAGATTTTTTTTTCTGGTTCGGTATCAATCTCCATAAAATATTAAACTGTAAGTTGAAAAATTTATCTATTTTCAAGTTGTAGCTATTTGTTGTAGCACTTTATTCAATCCCTAGGCTGAATGTCGTCGAGGCGCCTTTAAAAATTCCACTTGTAACACAAAACTTTGCTAACCAAAACCGCAAAATCGACCGAATCTCATTTTTAATTCTGAAATAGTTGAAATTAAAAGTCGTCTCGTGCCATTTCAAATCACGACTGAAACCCCACAGCTTCAATGGTACTCCAATGTTCACATCTTGAAACAGATAAGCTAATCTCCCCATTCCAAAACTTTAAAGTCTAATTGATCATCTTCGAAACACCATCTTTAATTTTATTTACCGTGAAAACGAATTCTACCCCACTATCAAAAAGTGGCATGTCCTTTCTATTGATTTCCATCATGGCTGCCGCAGACACAAAATGGAGGATGAGAGAGAGATGGAGGGGATTTAAGGTTATATTGCAAAATGCAGATGAGGGCAACGAGGGTTTGCTATTTACCGACTAAAAATTTCAATTATTTTCTGCCATCTTGCAAATTCTTTTCGGTTTTTTACATTTTTATTTTTATTTTTATAAAGAGTAAACAGTAATTTTGTGCAATTTATGGCATAAAAAAAAAAGTGCAAAATTAATTTGTTTCATTAGTGCACATTTTTTTTTTTTTTTTTTTTTTTTATAAAGAAGAAAAAGGAGGTTTTATGTTTTGGCGTCTAGCGTCACATGAACTCTAGAAATAATTGAAGTGTGCGTCCTCACTCCTCAGTGACTTACAACTACCATTCAGGTTTAACAAAATGATTCGAACGGTCGTGTTGAGTGGGTGGAATTTCACATAAGCACAAGATGAAAATACACCTTGACGACATAACACCACTAGATTTGAATGTCAGCAAAAACTCTCAAAAACAATTCCAAAATTAACAAATACAAAAGTGACCTTAGAATTTCGTTTAAAAGTTTCCCACTTTATAAAATTTTTCATCGCGAGAAATAAGTTTGAATTAGAAATTTGTAAGAGTGCAATAAAGAGGCTACGAAAATCAATATGAAACAAATAAATGATAAACTGTTTAACGAGCATTCTTGCTGTTTTCGAATTCAGCTTGGATACATTTATTTGCTCGAAGCAGCTTTGCCCGTTCTTGCTGAATGCTGACTACTCCATAAGAACTAATCCGTCCATTTTGCAACCACGAGCCAACTCTATTTTGCTGGCACTTCTTCGAAACCCGTTAACACTGACCTATCCATCGTCGTCACTCCCCGACGCCGAAACGACAAAGCGCAACCACTATTGTCAAAACAGCCAACTATTTAATTAAACATTTTCAAAGAAAATAAAGAAAATTGCACGATAAAATGCTTCATTCCTTTCCCCCCCATTTGAATAGAAAGAAATGCATAAACATAAAATTTAAATAATTCGTTCGCACTCCCGATTCATGAAAAAAAAAAAAACCGAAAGAAAAACAAGTTGAATTTATAAAGAAGCTTTTTTTAATCCGCGTTATTTCTGCCGCCCGCCCTTAATTCGCACCATTTGTTTCAATTTTAAACAACAGTCGACCAAGCCTAAATTAATAACAGTTGCACGCAGTCAAATTGGAAACACAGACGACTGCGAGTTGCGCGGATAAATAATTCAGATTTTGATTTCACCCAACGCGAATTCATTCCCACTGTACACGCGTTGCGCATCTTCTTTGCAAATGCAAATCATTTTGCATCAACTTCCACTTCGCGCAACACGGATTAGTTTGACAGCTGAACCGTACCGCATTGTCGGTTTGATGCCCCCGACGACAACTGATTGTCACGGTTAAAAGGGACACGTGATCAATCTGGCTTCTATTTTGCGACGGAGGCGTCTCCAGAGAGAAATGAGAAACTCCGTCGAGGTTTTTGTCTCGTTTGAAATATCAACGAGTTCGGCTTCTTAACTCGGCTGACCCTCTCTCTTTCCGAAGCCATAACTCCTTCTCGTATCGATCCCACCTCTCTTAAAGTTAGAACGTGAAAATTAATTTAAAAAAAACTCTACACCGTAAACGCGTTAATTTTTCACGTTTCTCTTCTTTTCTTTTCATTCAATGTTTTAGGAAGCGCTTCAAATGTCGCTACAAACCAACGATCGCCCGTCACAAGCACGCTGCCTCCTCGCGTTAGGAGATATTTACCGTAATAGGAATGAACTAGAGGTGAGAATTAAAAACTCAAATCTTTTACATCACAAAAACGCGAGTGATACGATAATCGGAAATGGTGTGAAAATGATTCGAAATCTTTCTCATATTTTTTGGATTCAGAAATCTCGCAAAATCTCGCAAAATCTCGCGAAATCTCGCGAAATCTCGTAAAACCTTGTGAGATTTCAACCAAATCTTGAGATTTTGGATTCAATAATTATAAAGATTTGTGAGAGATTCAGAAAGATTCAAAACGCGTGTGAGAAAGATTCAGGCGATTGCCGTACCAACGCAAAAAACATCCATTCGCAAGTTTGAACTGAAATAATCAAAGAAATAATTCAATATACGTTAAAATTTGCATTTAATTCGAATATTTGTCAAGAGTGGCACTAACTATGTAAACTAAAATGGCTTTATTATGGGTCGTAACTTTAATTTCCCTTTTCAATCACCATTCGATTTTACCTCGATATCATTCTGAGTTATTGCCACACATTATACGCCGTACTTTCCTTTATTTTCATTTCGGGCCATGATTTGCAACTTTATTTTCTCCGCAAATCCCGCAGCCCGCACCAACAACCCAAACCATTTATTTTTATTATATTTCCATATCAATTCACTTACTTTCGTCCGCAAGAAATAAAGAAATAAAACCGTCTATACTATATATAAGTTAATCAAGTTAAATCTAACTACAGAGAGCTCACTCGCAGTACGAAATGGCTTTTTCCTTGCTCAAAGAAATGGACGATCGACTTGGTCAAGCGCAAGTGCTCATGGGAATGGCTAAAACAATGACGGCAATGAAGAGACAGTCGAGTGTTTGCGATTGCAAGGTACGCTAGATTTTAACAAGGAACACTCGCTCACTTTTTCACTCTTCTTTTGTCTAGGCTCTTGAAATCAATAACAAAGCCTTGGAAATAAGTACAGCTTTGGGTAACAAGGTAAATCAACTTCATTTTGTCTAACGGTTCTTGTTAAATTGGCAGAAATTTGTTGACGAGAATAAATCAATTTTATCCATGACCCGTAGCTTTGAAATTTTGATTAATGTGTTTTACGATAAAGACTGTATTGTGGAATTAATTTTGCCCCAATTGCAATTTAGCGCTGGTTAATTATTCCCGGTGATTTATTATCCTCCGCAGTTGTTCATGTACTACTGCCACGTACGCTTGGAGGAAATTTATGGGAGTCTCGGTGACGAAATCAACAGACTTCAGGAAGAGAGATTGGCTATGTCTTTAGCCGCTGATTTGGACCGCGTTTGCGGTGTTTGTCGCCAGGAGTACGGCGATACTCCAGCTCCTCTCGAGGCGCTGCCATGTGCTCATATATTCCATGCAAAGTAAGAAATATTTGTTTATTCATTCGATTTAATACATTTTTGCTCATCGAGCATGCGCACTTAAGACCACGCGGAAGAACTGAAACTTCATTGTATATCTTGTCAATAGATGGCACTGACTTTCGTGACGCTTGCGCGGCGCACTTCCGTTCCATTCCCAAATCGCTCTACCCTAACGCGTCTTAAAGAAGTTTCACTTAAAAAATATTGGCAAATTTTCGCGTTCCAAGAAATTGAAAAACATGTTTAGAAGTCATTAGTCTGCCACATGTGTTTTTCAGAAGTGCGCACATTTTGACGTAATTTGCCTTTCAATTTTAGGTGCGTCCGCGAAGTGCTGCAGGAACGCGAACGTCGTCGCAAGAAGAGAACGTGCCCAGAGTGTCGCCGAACTTTGGGGGCGTCTCGCACTTTTCTCGACTGCGATCAACACGATTCCATCATGTGACAAAATGGTGACGTTTCACCGTTAATTAACATCACTGCCAATTTTAATATTTAAAGTAAAAAACTAAAATAAAAAAAAAATAATAAAAATAACATAAAAGTGAATCGATGATTTTATCCTGCCTGGATGCAAACACCTAACAAACACCGCCCACCTTCCCCAGCCCCCTCCACCACCCACCCCTACAACAAAAAAAAAAAAAGGAAGAAAAAAAAAAATAAGAGCTGAAAAAACTTTTACAAGGCAGCTAAAATGGCGTCCAAAGTATTTTTCTCCTTTTGGCGTCCAAGCGCAGCTCATCAATGATAAAATTATAATTAAACATATAAAAATTACTAAAAAAAAAAATTATTATAAAAAAAAAAAAGTTGATAATTAATAAAATTTCAAATTATAATGTTAGATAAACATTCCACATTTGTATTTCTGTGTTTTAAATCAGTAGATTTTCAGGCAATAAACATTTCACTGTTATTTGAGCCAATCTTTCACTATAGACTTTGATGAAATGAATTTATTTGGAACTAATTCCAAACCTCATTTCGAAGCGATTGTTTCCTGTAGAACAAGTTTGATAAAAAGAAATTTTAAATTAAAAAATAAAACTTGATTAAAAATGAATGAAAGGGGGATCTGGAAAATGTTTTGTTTTTTTCTTGCTGCTATGTCACCACCAGATGGTGCAGCAACCACCGCTCGCAGTACACAGGAGCATCAAGAGACAACAAAAAATTGTTATATCAACATTTGATGATTTTACCAGCCAGGCTTCATGGATTACCAATTGTAGGTCATAGCGAGCGTAATCACTTTTCCTCGTTGTGTAAACTGTTAAAATAGGAATCCTGCGGTATCATCGTGCAAAAAAAAAAAAATTATTTCCATTTCCGATGAATTTTTTTGGTTTAATCAGTCAAAAAGAATCAAAAATCCAACTCAATTTACCAAATTCTCCTATACATCCGGCTTTAACCGGAAGAAACCATTAGCACCCTTTTAAAGTGGCAAAACACAGATATGTACACGACAGTAAATGAAGAAAAACCAATTCATCAAAGTGTAAATGACAACGTCCTATAATGTACTAAGGCGCCTCCACCTGCTGCTTCTATATCAAAAACAGAAAATTATCTAAAAATAAAACCAAACACGCCCCACTCATTAAGAAACCAACCAATCCTATTCCAAAATACAAAACTTGAAGAAAAATAAAAAAAAAAAAAAATTTTTATTCTTATTTCAAAACAATTTTTAATTTTTTCTTAAAGGGGTCTCTTGTTTTAAGATAATAAATTATGGGGTAAGTGCGCGCAATACCGGAAGTCGTCCATTTTCCAGTGTTTTAAGTACGAGTGTCGCATTACCAAAGCACTTCGCCAGCCATTAATCGAAGAATTTGTCATTTGGAGAGACCGTCGTCAAAAAACAGGCTCCCTGCTTTTCCCATCATGCAACTGATCCGACCCACAGATGCCACCAACTGCCCACGCATGGATCAACATCAACCTACGCGCTGCTACCACGCAACCCCCAGCCCCTCCAACTATTTCCCAGATGATGCTTCACTTCACTTTCTCCATTCATTCCACCAACCAAAAGAAATATTCACTTACCTGATTCCCATGGAAAAGACCTTTCAACCACTTATTCTCTCATCTTCTAAACTTCTTTTCGTAGATTTATTTTCAGTTTTCAGCATTGGTTGACTAATGTATCTCGAGTATGGATCGGTTTTCAATTCAATGGCTGGCCTAATAAGATATATTAAATAGTCGTTTATCAAATCTATGTGGAGTGAAATACGCTTTGATTTATGGAAAGGAATGCAAGATTTCAGTTTTTTTGAAGATGGGATATCGAAAATGAATAAATAGACAAAAGAAAAAAAATTATACCCGAAAATAGTTTTATCTGTAAAAAAAAATTGTAATTTTTATTTTAATAATATCAAAATTCTACTTTAAAAAATAATCTTTGACTTAAAAATCTAACTGTAAAAACCCACTCGTTTTGTTCAAGAAATCAACGAGCTTCTTTAATTTCGGATGCCGAGAAACGGTAATGCGGACGCAAATAATGGCCAAATCATACTTAGATATTTAAAACGTGGCTAACTAACAAAATAATTTTTATTTAATGTTTTACGTTCATTATTTTTAATTACAAATATCTTTATTCCACTCAAAATACTAAAACAACCGTAGCGACGCATACAGATAACAAACAGGAAGTGAAAGACACTTGATGTGATGTCGATTTCTGTGAACAGAACATGGGATAGCTGAGACAATATAGTCAGCTATCCAGGTAATAATCTATATCTATGGTTTTACAACTCTAAGATATTTGCCCTCGCCCTCCCCTTTTGAAGCGCGTCATGTTTAGTCAGTGCGTTCTCTTCTGGAGCACTTAAAACTTGTAATTTCTTTTTAGTTTTTGTATTTTATTTAAAAATAAAGTTTAGTCTTGTTAAAACTCTTGACCCTCGCAGTTTGACTTTCTCTTGCTCTCAGAAATTACATCAAAGTTAAAATTCAACATTTCAAAATGATTGTAAACCAGGAACGAATATTCAACCGCTGAAATATCTTCATCGCAATTTCAAACAAACTGACTTAAAAATCAACTGTTTACTAAAAAAAAATAAAATTTTTACTAAAAAAAATAAAATTTTTACTTAAAAAAATAAAATTTTTACTAAAAAAAATAAAATTTTTACTAAAAAAAATAAAATTTTTACTAAAAAAAATAAAATTTTTACTAAAAAAAATAAAATGTTTACTAAAAAAAATTAAAATTTTACTAAAAAAAATTAAATTTTTACTAAAAAAAATTAAATTTTTGCTTTAAACCAATAATATTTTTACCAAAAAAAAATTACAAACTTTTACTTAAAATAGCAAATTTCTACTTTAAAAGTTCAGTTTTAACTTAAAATATATATGGATATAGATGTGGATACACACACATCTATTTTCTAAAAGCTTTCAAGTTTATTTCCAATATCTCTTGTACGTTTTGTTGATCCGCATCTACTCTATTTTTATTTTGCATTCTTTCGATTTCTAACGGATTACGCAACTGTGCATCCCAACATACCTAGAATTATAAAGCGTTTCTCCAAAACTTAATCGAAAAACGTTTGGAAAGTACAAAATTGGAGCCTCGTATCTGGTGTAAGAATTTGCTTCATCTGAAAATCCCCAAACCATACCCAACCTCACTCAATCCCCAAAAACTGCACAAAACGAACCGATTTTTTTTTTTTTTATCATACATGTTCTTGCAATAAACGTGGGTTTATCTTCACTTTCTTTTATCAATATTTGTTTTTATATTTGGCAATAAGCGTTTCCACCCTTCACGTTGAGATTGCGCTAATAATTTCAAATTATAAGACCAAATTGCCAACTCAAGGGCCTATTCTAAGAAAATTAAATCGATTCAGCGCTAATTCGCCGTCCTCGTTTAGATTTAAAGCAATCCTAACCAAAAAAAAAAAGATTAATTAATCACTAATTCCCTATAATTCAGCCCAATTTTTAGACCAATTTGAATATTTTTAAACTTAAAAGTTGGTTAAAGACGAGTGATATACCACAACGATCCCCCAGTGACGCAACTTCCCATTCACTAAAACCTACGCGCCATCAATTACCCATTATGCTGACATTTGATGGGGGCTTGCTGTCCGAGTTTTGGCTCTTGTTGGTTGTCCATAACTATTAGCAGCCTACATCATTCCCTGATTAGTGCGAGCAACGTATGGTCAACCAAAGCCATACAGCCAGCTTTTAAGAGGGTTATTAGGGGTCAGACTATAGAATGAAATTGTCGGATCAATAAACCATGTTAAAGTTGAGTTAACGCGCATTTTTCCTCGTCCCTTTTTAAATTATTCCAGCGCTAAGGTTGAAATTTTGAAAATTTAAATTGACACTGAGCAAATTACGAAGTAACGCAAGTTTGACAGACTCCATCTTGTAATAGCAATTTGATTTAATTATGTTTCGTAATAAACTTTTATCATGGACTAATGAATGAATACTTTGGAGTACTTAAAAAGAATTCAACTAATCTCTTAGTCGTTTGTAACGAGCTGACAAGAGCTCGCAAGAGCTGTGCCACCCTTTTGGTCTCGTCGTGGCGCCATCTGGAAGACGCTTGAAAACATAAATATGCTTAATCCCGCAACTACAGTTTTAATCCTCATACTTAACTATTGATCTTGGTCATAACTCAGTCTACAGTTTAATCCATGTAATTTAATATGACCGATATGAAGCTGGCTATCAATCTTTAGAAAGAGCTAAGAAGTCAGTTAAAAATCAGAATGAATAAAACTAGGGGTTGTAGGTCATTTCTTGCAATGGGAAAACATATTTCTTGGTCTGGTAAATTTGTTTGATTAATCTTAAATAGAACTGTCATAAATATGAGGATTACCAGTTGGTGGGTTTTCTTAGCTCAAGAACTGAAAATCGAATTTTTTCTTCCCATTTTCAACGATGTTACGTTTTGATTCGGTTTGGCTTTTGTCCTTCCATCTTGGACTTCCGACTTCCGGTGGATTGGTGGCTGTTTTTGTCAATTTTTGTGCTGCAATTTTCGATTCTGTGCAAATGAAATTCTGATTAGATGAAACACGATCTTAACTTAATACAATAAAAAATTGTAATTAACTTACGTCAGCTATTTATTACAAAAAATGTCTTTTATCCTGTATCATGATGTATCGTACGTAGTCTTTTAACAAAGACGTCATACGTTTTCGAAACTTTCTGAAAACAGAGAAATAAAATATGATTTTTTTTTCTTCATATAAACATAAAACATACCTCACCACTAAATAAAGGTGTTTTAAAACTACCAATAATAGTTGCTGGTAAAATCACTCTCGAACTTTCCGGTACATTAAATAACATTCAAAATACCTGCCTGCCATCTAGGGAACAAATATATAAACTTTGTTTAAAAAAAGTTTATTGTACCGAGTATTAAAAGTCAAAAATATCAGACAATAAAAATGTAATCGTTTATCCGGAGTTACTTGATTTATTCTCTGAAATTGTCAATAATTTCCACAAAAAAACACATTTAAACGAATGAAAACATTTATGAATTGAAAAACTGCACACGCCATCTAGTGGGCATCAATTTACACAATAACAAATTCAATCGATTAAAAACACATAATAAATATTCTCGTAAGATTGAGATCAAAAAATTTAAAATTTAAACACAGATTACATTGAAAAAAATTTGTTAAAAACTGACAAATAAATGTAAACAAAATCGTCATTGAACTCTTAAATCAAATTTTCCCACGCTTAACCATAAGTTTATAAATAGTTGGACAATTTTTTTTAGCCAATTCTTCCACAAACAGTTTATTTCCAATTTTTGCAACCACTTTTCCAGAAAGCTTATTCCAAAGATGAAAAGTATACGCAGACTTCCACGTGTACAACGTGCGCACGGGCCTGAAGAGAAACCTCCAGTAAACGAACGGAACCGGGTAAAACGTCTTAGGCGGTAACACGTGAACCTTCAAACAAGCATGAATCTCTCGAGGTGATGCCTGAACGATAGTTCCATTAATTCTACACTTGTTAATCATAACTCTAGTTAATAAACCAGGTCCCTGCGCTGTGAATTGATCCTTAGCATATCCAAGCACGAACTGCACCATGCAATCGTAAAGGAACGGATGATGCTTGTCGAAAATCATTACGGCTCCATTCACGTGCGTGTCATCTTCCCGCGCAATAGTGTTGCTCATGTTTGATAGTCCTCTTACGCTCCAAATATCGGTGTCCATATAAATGCCTCCTTGCTTCCATATCAACGCTAGTCTCATGGCATCGCTCGTGTGTATTATTTGGTATGGGCCGTTTTTGTAGTCCCCTTCGTGGTACCACTCACTCAGTGGGGTATCTTTTAAAATAGATTCCGCTGTTGTTAGTTGAGACTGTACATTTTGGAATTGATTTATTATTGTTGACACCATTGAGTTGAGTGGTGATAATGTGTAGAATTTGATGAGGAAATCGGGGTTATGCAGTGAAGCACTTTCAATGGCGCATAAAGTTCGTAATTTGAGTTTTTTGTCGTTAGGGTTTGTGTTTATGAAGTAAATTGTCGGATATCTGGTTGGAATCAGACGATCTTGGATAAAATCTAATTTATTACGAAAATAAAATATAAAAAAGAATATAATTAAATGTCGTTGGAACTTGTCACACTTGTCGCGCGTTTGTTTATCAGGTCTTTCTCTCATGTAAACAAAACAGAGGTAAGAATTTAGCAGAAACAAAAAACATGGGGTAAATAAGCAATAAATATTAATTTACCTTCATAATGTTGATGCAAGTAGATTAATAATAGAATAGTTGTAATTATACATAAAGTTGCAATTATTTTCATGCTTGAATCATTCTGTATGAATACATAACAAAAGAAAAATATGAAATCATCATTTTTAAGCTTATTTTTACAAGTTTACTGTTTGTGACACATTTTGCTCTGTTAATTAGTTAGAAATTTAGTTGACCTCACAGTGGAACAATAGGTTTCTCTACCTTTCCTGTTTCCTTATGCGTGTCCATGAGTAGGCGGCAGAGCTCTCGTTTGGCACTACTAGACACATGAGAAAAATTGTTTGTCATGGAATAGGAGTAGAAACTTATTGTGAGTCCAACCGAATCTCCTCCTCAATTTTGTATTATACTCTCTGCAACACAAAACCAACTCAAACTTGCGCCGTGTTGAGTCGTTTCGATTTGTACACACCAAACATAATGCATTTTTATAAACGTTTTATTTGGAAGTGAAACAAAACTATCTTACCTTGATGAATTGTACAACACGACTCTCTCTCATTCTCCTTAAACCACAGAGTGCACTGAGGTAAGAGCCTCTCTGCTCACTTCCGGAACGTGTGACGCTATTTTTGATAAATTTAGTAATCATCAACTGACGTATAATTACGTATCTCAAAATAATCCAGAAAATTGTCTTTATCATATAGTTGTCAAGAAATACCTAATCAACATTTATTTTGTTTCTTTAATTACATCATTTCTAGGTTATACAATAAATAGACATACAGTGGTAATTATTATCATTTTATACTATTTTTGATTACAGTTTAATAAATTGAGCTGTAATACTTTAATACTGATATTGAATAATTTATTGTTTGACATATGCTATTAAAAAAAATTCAAAATCTACATGCTTGTTGTGATTAATCATGGAGGTATCTTCTCTGTGATTTTACACGCACAGTGATGTGGGATTGCTACGTAGCCCCAAATAGCTTCGGAATCTGGAGCTTCTAAAATCCGATGGTACATCATTGCCCAGCCTAATCTCATCTCGCATTCTGACATGTATTTGCTTGAGAAAACATACAGACAAAAATACAAATTGAAAAATAAAAATAATTGAATTTATGAATTTATGAAATAAAATCAAAAAAAAAAAAAATCAGTTATGTTCTTCTTCGTTTTCTAATTATAATAATAAATCTCTCGTATGGAAACTGTTATATTGAAGTTGTATTTTTTCAATTTGTTTTTATTGTGTTTTTATTTTTTTGCTATCTTACTTGTTATTGATTCCAGAACAAGGAGCTGCAGAAGATTCACATCTATAAAGGAAAACATGTTGCAAGGCATCTTCTTCCTGTACGACTTCAACTTTCTTTCCGTTGATGTCTATTGTTTCATTGACCAGTTCCCAACGCCTTAAAGGTCAAAAACATAAAGATGAAATACGATCATCATATAACCTACTGCAGTGTTTTTTTTCTTCTTTTCTTTTTTCACCTGCCTTAGTGTTTTGCATGATTCGTCGGGTATTGCTAAATGTCTCCTATTTTTCGTTTGGCGCAGCTTGATGAAGTCGGCTAGCTAAAATCAAAAGTATACCTCATTATATATTTTGTTAAGAAGTAAAAGGGAATTAATACATCGGGATCAAAGCTTGGTTTGTTCGTTCCAACCCATAATCGTCGTTCTTGCAATGCTGGATGTTGAATAAAGCGCTCATGTATGTCCTTGTATCTGGTTTTTAATCTCGCTCGACTATCTTGCGATAGAGTAAGCTTTAATTCATTTTGAACTTCTTTTAAAATTTCGTCAACAAACCCTGGAATGAATAATTAATTTTATTTAATTAATCCAGTTTCAAATATTTATGGTTCATTTGGTACCGGGTGTATTTGCTTTCTAAATTTCATTACAAAATGGTAACAATAATAACTTTTAAAAAATGTAAACGGATTGTAAATTGATAGGTATTACGTCGCAACTTATCAGCACACGTCCAAGAATATACAGTATAGTTTATTTATTAATGTGTTCTGTAAATTATTGATTCAGGTAAAAATACAATTTAGTTTACTTAAATTTATATTTTATTATTTAATACAGCTGTAGCTTTTTTTTAAATTAATTTAAATTAAATTTGCAATGTGTGGTTATTTCTCAATGCATTTTTTGTTTTTCAATATGTTTTCAATAAAATTTCAATATATTTTCTATATACTTTCTATATTTGCAATGTGTGGTTATTTTTCAATGCATTTTTTGTTTTTCAGTATGTTTTCAATGAAATTTCAATATATTTTCTATATATTTTCTATTTTTCAATATATTTTCTATTTTTCAATATATTTTCTATTTTTCAATACATTTTCTATTTTTCAATGTATTTTCTATTTTTCAATGTATTTTCTATTTTTCAATACATTTTCTATTTTTCAATATATTTTCTATTTTTCAATATATTTTCTGTTTTTAATATATCTTGTCACGAGCGTGTATTACAATTTAATGCATGTAAGGAAGTTTCCTCGCGCATAGATTATCACCCGCACAGTGTCTGTGTTGAAATTTTGTTATTTTAGTCACCTTTACCCCTCCGTGTGAGGATTTGCATTTTTGTAGTTGTGGTCAAATTGGTCAGCTGACTTTCGATTGTAAAAACCCTAGATGGGGAAATAAAAAGACACTTCCGAGTTGGAGTGAAACCGCACTTTGCACTGGATTTCCGACTCTAGTCATTTTTATTCATCAAACACAGAATTATCCTTGATACAAAACCGTGCCTTTTAATTACCGGCTGAGACCTGATCCCCTCAGAAGAGAGTCGAACCTGGGCACAACTATCATCAACCAGTGTGTAAACTTGGAATCCTGCTATAATATAAATCTGTTGTTTTCACAAAGGCTGGTAGCCCTAATTTCCTGACGCCCGCTACTGATGGGGGCATTTAAACAGACTACCGCAAATCTGCGACCATTTTAGAAATTGTGCAATCGCGCCCATTTTGTGACAGTCTTCTGTTTTTCAATATATTTTCTGTTTATCAAAAATAATTTTAAAAATATATTTAATAATACTTATTGAAAAATAGAAATGTCTTTTTAAAAATTTATTTGTAATGTATTTTTAATGTATTGTTTCATGTACGTATTTGTAACGTATTTTTAATGTGTTTTTAATGTATTGCTTCATGCACGTATTTTTACTGTATTTTTTATATTTTGTTACACAAAATTGTTCAAAATTTCATATTAATACTGTACAGGTTTTTACAGAATTTGCTCTCTTTCACATTAATATGAGATGATTCCATTAATTCCAAATTCGTAGTTACTTTTTCCCCAATAGTTTTCATAATCGATTAATACGAATTTCTGCACAAAACACTTTGATTTCAAAGCACGTATGCTTTTGTTTACTGTGCATTTATAAAATAAAAACATTTATTTGTTTAAACTTTTCAATTTTCTTCAAGCGTTGAAGGTATAGGGCAAGAGGATAGAAAGGAATTGAACCTGAATGAAAATGAAAACCATATGGCGTAGTGATTCCCTAGAGACTGAAATGATGTTTCTGTGGAAGTAAACAACTAAGTAATCATATCTCTTTCTAACCAAATACCAAGGGGACAATTTTGAAGAAAATTAAATAGAAAATGCATTTTTCCGAGGCTCATGCCTACGAGCTTTTTTAATTACAAAAGCCAACACTTAACTGTTTTTTTTTCTTAATTTTTACTTTCACCTTTTAAGACCAGTTGCAATGCGCCGTTGTTGAACTCAGAGGACGACAGCTGACCAGCTGGTGACCAACATTGGACTATAAACACAACAAAAATAAGATGAAAAAAGAAATTGGATGCGTTGGACCAGCAACATTAAAAAAGAGACCTACTATACAGAAATATCTAAACAAAAAATAATTTTTTAAACATGGCAATACAAAATATTATTCGACTTGATTGTAGCCAGTCATAAAGTTCAGATATATTTAGTTAAAAAATTACGATTAGAATTACGATTCGATTGACTTTTAATTAATTTGGTTTCATTTGATTGCTTCTATTTATAACTGAAACAAATCTAGTGCCCTTGTAAACCTTTCCAATCCGCTACGGTAAGCCATTACTTTGGAAATAATACATAAAATAATATACAAAACTTCTAAATTTACCGACAATTTTGCTTAGTAAAACAAATGTTACGCAACCAAAGCTCGAAAATTCTCATACACTTGTAGAAATCAAATTAATTATAAAATAATTAATACAAATCTAAATATGGAAGAAAAAAATTTTACTTACTTCTCTCACTAAAGAATAGGAAAACTATCCCCACCAATAAACTTGTTGAGGAGCTCATGACACACCTGAGCTTCTTCTACAAGAGGTGGTGCTTCAAATGCGAGCGTACTGCATGCTGAACGCCCACACATTCACACACATAGATACCGCTCGTATTATTTATAGCTGGAATTAAATTTCATCATCCGACGTTAAAACAAATATTAATTAGTTTTAAATAAATTATATTAGAAAAAGAGAAATTTTTTTTCTCGAATAAGTTCGTCAATACATACATAAAAGAAGAAGTTTGGTTGGAAATGTTTTCACTCTTCTCCATTGGTTTGGCAGCTGAAATTTGGCGTAAACTTATAGAACCCATCCCTAGCCTAAGAAAAAATCTAACATATTAAAAATAACAAAGTTTTCATTCATGAAATTAAGAATGAAAACTCTGAAAAATTGGTGGCCATGTTAGCCAAGGAAAACTTATGCACAACGTCGCGCACAATTTAAACCAGAAAACAGATATGGTTACGTAAATCAAACAGTTCAACTCATCGAGACAAATATCTACAGCTCTAGCTCTTGCGCAAATACGGTACCTAAATGTCAAAAGTTAAAAATCAATAATATCCTAACTAATTTTGGAAACCATATTTTAACTAAAATGGTCTCAAATAGTTATGACTCATCAACTGCTCATTTAAAATGTAAGCCCCCGAAGATAAATAATCTGGCAATATCTTTGCATATAGCAAAGTCTACGGACAGCCTGCCTAGGTTTGTCTAAAAGCTGATGAAATGGATTAATGGAACCCATGCTATTCACACGGTCAGTTTACATCGCATGCTCGTGCTTGTGAGTCACTAATGAAAAAAAATCTTTATACTTCAGCACCAACAAAGAAAAAAACCCTTTATAAAGAAGCAAGAACAGGTTTGGAGAACTCGCCCTAACGTGCGAGTTAGACCAAGTCTGCGTATCTGGTTGGCTGGTCCTGTTAATGGCATAAAAATCGAATTCCTTGCTGGAATTGGGGCTCCTTTTAACCTGGTCGGACTCACAATTGTAGGGCATGCCCTCCAAAAAGGAATATTACAATAAATAAAACGAAACATTTTGTATTTTCAAAATCAGTGTTATTTATTTCATGACTTGTTTAGTACAATCTCTGTGATGCGCCCATGGTGCTTTTAATGTTCAATGAACGCACATTTTGCCAATTCTTTTTCAACAAAGACACCAAAAAATTAATAGCTAATGAAATATTTTGCACAAGTTCTTCTGGAGTCATGTTGACGTGGCCCACAGCAACAGCCAAACACAAAACCTAATGAAAAACACAAAAATAATACATTTTTAATTACATATTATTTATTAATTTTTTTCGTGTTTTACCTTTTTCATCTGAAACTTAATAGTTGCCTTAACTTCATCAATTTTGGCTGCCATGCTCTCGTTATGGGAGAGAAGAGCGGGAAATTTACCCGCCTTGTTCAACCCAGGTCCCAACAGACGTGGGATTTGCTTGATAAGGGATTCAGAAGCCAAGAAAGCGTCGTACTTCTTAGCTAATTAAAAAAATAATTAAAAAATTGTCTTAAATTTTCCAGTAATTGTAAAAAAAAAATTTTAAATTCTAAAATAAAAAAATGTCAGTTTAAATTTTCGCCAATAATGTCAGATAATACGTGCAGTAAATAGTGTCATTGTTTTTCTTTTGTTGATATGTCTGCCGCACCTAATTTCTTCACCAATTTCTTATTCTTATTCAATTTCTTCAACGCATCTGAATCCATGAAAGGAACATCGTTGGCTTTTGCATCGTCACAATGTTGTTGATCACCCAACATACAAACTTTGAACTTGGGACGGGGGATATGCTTCAACCTAAAAATTGTAATATAAAAAAGTACTACATACACGAAGACAACCGAAAAAACCACGCTGGTTATTACGAACACAAACCTCACGTTACGGATGTAAATTGTGACTATTATCGGTGTCATTTATATTTTACAAAATGACACCTACCCTCAGTTTTAAGACCCTGGGTGCGGGTCCGCTAAGACAAAAATGTCTTAGCTACCTATTTTCATCAAATATTAATAAATTTTAGTCTAATTTATTAAATAATTTTTTTTTAATGAAGAAATAACATCCGTGCGATAATTTCTCTTTTTTTGAGATCCGAATCAAAAATTTATCAATTTTTAGATGATTAGGTGATTTTCATACTTGACGGTGCCGGAAAAACGTTTGTCCTTTTGAGGATCGTAGTTTTTGAGTGCAATTTGCAACTCGACAGTTTCCACAAACTTCCTCTTATGCTTTTTGGAGTACTTGAGCATCGCATTGACGCATTCGTACAACATGTCCCTGCTTACTTTCGAGCTAAAATGTGAAGAAAATATTCATTAGAAATTAAAAATAAAAACCATAAAACCATGCAGTTAGCTTTTATGTATAAAAATAGGGGCAATGAAACATCATTAAGTTTATATTAAAATTGGATTGAACAAGATGAAAATTGTCACCTCATGATGACTGCTATAGGCTTCAAGCCTCACGTTTTGGTACCAACAGGAAGTGAAGGAAATCAGAAGGAAATAAAAGTATATCGCAGATGATAGAAATTGTATACGCAGGAAATATTATCTTAAACTGTCATAAAATTAATATAAATTTTATTTGAAATATTTAAAATTATATAAGCTACTATTTCTAAATTTTATTTTCCTAAAAATATATCTGCGAATTTACATTTGACTCAGAGATGAGCAGAACGTTAGCTCCGCCTCCTGACCGCCATCTTGGTTTCATGTTTACAATGCGCCATTTTTGAAATTCTAATTGCAAAAATTCTATTTCCAAGCAATAATATTAAAAATACCAATTCTTATTCAAAGAAAGCTAATGGATGTAATTAAAAAATAGTTTACTTATCCCAAGTTGCCTTAAATATTAAAATTTTTGTGTATTAAACTATTTTTACTCGAAATCAAAACATTTTTCTCCCCCCAATAACTTTAAGTAAATAAAACAGCATTTTCTTTTTAAGGTCAATAATATTTATTCAAGACCAGTTTAGTACAATTTCTGTGGCGCTCCCATGGTACTTTTTATGTTTAACGAACGTACATTTTGCCAATTCTTTTTCAACAAAGACACCATAAAATTAATAGCCAATGAAATATTTTGCACGAGTTCTTCTTGGGTCATGCGAACATGACCTACAGCAACAGCCAAACATAAAACCTAATAAAAACAAAAATAATTAATTCTTAATACTCATTCCCTTATTATTTCGTCATTTACCTTTTTCATCTGAAACTTAATAGTCGCCTTAACGTCATCAATTTTGGCTACCATGCTCTCGTTATGGGAGAGAAGAGCGGGAAATTTACCAGCCTTGTTCAACCCAGGTCCCAACAGACGTGGGATTTGCTTGATAAGAGACTCAGAAGCCAAGAAAGCGTCGTACTTCTTAGCTAATAAAAAAAATAATAATTTTTTTTTTAAATTTTTTCAAGAATTTTTTAATTTTTAAAATTGTAAAATAAAAAATTGTCAGTGTTTAGATTCTCGCCAATAATATCAGATAATACATGCATAATTAACATCATGTTTGTTTAAATTGATTTTTTTATTATTATTATAAAAATGTATATTTACCTAATTTCTTAACCAACTTCTTGTTTTTATTCAATTTTCTCAACGCCTCTGAATCCATGAATGGAACATCGTTAGCTTTAGCTTCGTCACAATGTTCTTGGTCACCCAACATACAAACTTTGAACTTTGGACGGGGAATATGCTTCAGTCTAAAAGTATAAAAAATAACGTGTAAAAGTGTACGAAAACAAGAAAAGCAGTAACGAGATGACTACGAATACAAACCTCGCTTTGTATACCGGTAGATATCATTACACATTGTCGGTGCCATTTGAATTTTCATTAAATGGCACCTACCCTTCAGTTTTAAGACCCTGGGTGCGGGTCCGCTAAGACAAAAACATCTTAGCTACCTATTTTCAACAAAAATTGATAAATTTTAATCGAATTTTTGAGTTTTAAATGAAAGAAATAACTTTCGTGCGATAATTTTCTTTAACTTTTCAAGATTCGAATAGAAAATTTATCAAGTTTTTGATGATTAGGTTGTTTTCATACTTTACGGTGCCGGAGAAACGTTTGTCCTTTTGCGTATCGTAGTTTTTGAGTACGATTTGCAACTCAGCGGTCTCCACAAACTTCCTTTTGTGTTTTTTGGAATACTTGAGCATCGCATCGACGCATTCGTTCAACGTGTCCCTGCTTACTTTGGAGCTAAAATGTTAAAAATAATCATTAGAAATTTAAAATAAAAACCTAAAAACTCAACAGTTAGCTTTTAAGTGTTTAAAAAGTAACAATAACACATGATCAAGTTAATAATATAAGCGGATTGAACAAGATAGAAATTGTTACCTCATGATTACTTGCTGGCTTCAACCACCACGTTTCGCTACTAACCGGAAACCACTGTGCCGGAAACCACAGAAACAGGAAAAAAATGAGGTGTACTGCAGATGCTAGAAATCTTATATATTATTATTTTAAAATACTATAAAATTTGCTATCAAATATTTATTAATTTTATTTTAAATTTTTATAATAATATAAAAGTTTATTTTTAAAATTTTTTTTAATAATCTCAGAAAAAAATGTCCGTCTACTATTGAAAACGAAACTTAGAACGACTCATAACCAAAAATACATCGTAACTTTTATTTTTCTACAACTATTTAATAACTCAAATAAAATTTAAAAAGATTTTTTATAAATTTATTAACGACGTAGCAATCTTTCCGAGCAAATTAATTTTATCCAATAACAGTAAATGACGTAAATTATCCTTGCCTCGCTTCATTCCGCCATCTTCCATTTTGCAGGCATCAAAACATTTTGAGGAAAGAAATTGACATATAAGTTTAAACAATCCAAATTTTGATCTCCGCTTTACACCACATCTTTAAAATGGTACCAGGGGATAACACCCAAGTGGTACCAATAGAGGTAAATGATTTATTTCCTAAAATAAAAAAAGAAGTACCGTAAACAAAATTTTAATAATTCAGATTAAGAATCAGATACGATGTAATAAGGTGAGGACATAAACACTGAAATCGACGAAATTATTGACTAACATCGTCTCATGTGCCTTAGATATCGCGAAAACGAATTCTTAATTTCAAGTTGCATTTTTTTCCAGTTTACTCCTTTAAAACTTTTGGCATGTAGGTGTAGGAATGTGATTAGATACGTGTAATAAATATAGAAAATGAAGTATTTTTCGCGAAACATTCGAGGAAATAAGAAAATCCTTGTTTTTCACGATGTATTTTTAACTTCGGAAGTCATTGAACACAAAAAAAACACAATTTTCCTCATTAAACCAGGCAAAAACCTTTAAAAAAATAAAAAAAACGTCAAAATGTATTTCTTCGTCGTAATAGAGAAACCTAGGCAGCTGTTTTACACGTAACAAAGAATTAATTGTTTAATTGAATATAACGCAAACACTTTTAGTCAAAGATTCCTGACTCGATAATCACACCCAAACCAGGTCCTTACACCAGTATATTTTTAGCCGAACACGACCTGCTTATATAACGAATTAGTTTTATTTATAGAAATTGTCGGGAGGTTAATCATTCCTAGTTGCGAGTTGAGGTGAGATTTAAAGAGATTTTTCTATAGTTGTATTTTTTTTTTGCATTCAGGGAACCATGTGCGCCAAAGATGAACCAAAAGCAAATTGTATCATCCGGGACATGACTGCTTTAGGAGCTAATGTGAGTTGTGATGGGGTGAAAAAAGTGAGTTTTTATTTTTATTTTCAATTTTTTTTAAAGATCACCGTGTTTCAGATGTCGCAGACGACTAAAGTGACGTTGGTGATGCCGATTTCGAGCACGGCTCAACAGTTGATGTCCCTTGTTGCTGAATCTTTCTCGTACAAAGTCGACTCATTTGATTTGGTTTTACAAATTCATAATGAATCAGTAATTATTACGATAGGAATTCTGTCGAGGCTAATAAATTAATGGTTAATCTCGTTTAATTAGGTTGATGTAAGCACGAAAACAACTGAAACTTTAGCTGAAATGGGATTTGATCACGAAGCCCATAATAGAAATAATTTAATATTAATTGTTAAAGACGAAGCGCAGTATCACAGAACCCAAGTAAATTGAAAACCTATTAAAAAAATAACTTAAAATAAATTTTTTTTTAAATTTTTTTTAGATGCCTGTGGAAGATACAAATCCTAATTTAAATGAGTTGCACGTTGGTGCTGCAGCCGGGGCAGGTGACGGCGAAGCGTTAAAATCTGAGCCGTCCGCATCTGCGTATTCTGAAACCGATTATTACTGCAATAAGTGCAGTTTTAATACAAACGCGTTAATTAAACACGACATAGGTTACGTCGGTCTTGTAAATCAAGCCATGACTTGTTATCTTAATAGTTTGCTTCAAACGCTCTTTATGACGCCCGAGTTTCGAAATGCGCTGTACAGGTGGGAATTTGATGGAAAAAAGGAAGACGAGGAAAAGAGTATTCCTTTCCAACTTCAAAAACTATTTCTTCAATTACAAGTAAATTATTTAAATCAATTAATTTGGATCAATTAATAAATTTTATTTGTTTGTAGATTAGTAAACGACACGCAATAGAAACGACAGAACTGACGCGTAGTTTTGGTTGGGATAGTAGCGAAGCTTGGCAACAACACGACGTTCAAGAGTTGTGTCGCGTCATGTTTGATGCTCTGGAACACAAGTTTCATAACACGGGGCAAGCGCATTTGATCAATCACCTTTATCAGGGAAAATTAAAGGATTATGTCAAGTGTTTAGAAGTAATTGATTTTTATCTATTAATGTTTATTATATTTTAAAAAAATAAATTTTTTTTGTTGCAGTGTGGGTATGAAAGTGCTCGTGAAGATACATATCTTGACATACCTTTACCTGTACGACCATTTGGTCAAACTGAGACCTATAATAGTGTTGAAGAAGCACTGCGAGCTTTTGTACAGCCGGAGGTTTTGGAGGATACTAATCAATATTTATGTGAAAAATGCAATAAAAAATGCAACGCTCATAAAGTATTCACTAACTCGGGTTTTCTCGTTAATGGATTCACTCATTTGATTTTTTTTTTTTAGGGATTGAAATTTATTACTTTTCCATATTTGTTGACGTTACAATTAAAAAGATTTGATTTCGATTACAACACAATGCACAGAATTAAATTAAACGATAAGTGAGTATTTATTTGATTTGTTTTCTCTCGCTTTGTTGTTAATTAATTTTTATTTTTTTTAGAGTTACTTTTCCTGAAGTGCTCAACTTAAACAGTTTTGTAGTCAACGACAGCGAAACTGAAGCGAATGACGACGCAAGCACCACCGACAGCGGATCGGCTTTAGACGAAGATCTGGGCCCCCCGGTGAATTCTGGCACGTCGGAATCGAGCGTCACTATGGCGATGTCCGATACGGTCCAAGATGACGACGAGGGCATTGATTTGGGTTGCAGCAGCGGAAGTACGCAGAATAACCAAGAAGTTTCTGCCAACGAGAAGAATTTACGCCATTCTGCTTCTACCAAAGGACCTTATGTATATGAATTGTTTTCAATTATGGTGCATTCTGGAAGTGCAAATGGTGGACATTATTACGCGTACATTAAGTCTTTCAAAGATGGACAGTGGTATTGTTTTAATGATCAAAGCGTAATGAAGGTATAGAATTTATTGCGTTATATTTTATAAATCTAAAATAATTTTTTTTGGATCGAAGATTACTCATGATGATATTCGGAAAACATACGGTGGTGGTCCCAGTCGCGGATATTACTCGGGGACTTATTCTTGTTCTACAAATGCGTACATGTTAATGTATAGACAGATTGACAAAGAAAAAAATGCTGGTTCGTGATGCTCCGTTTACAATTTATCGTTATTGTTTTGTTTACTTACGGATTTGTGTTTTTCTAGAGGCGATGTGTGTCGAGGATTTCCCAGACCACATAACCAAATTGGTTTCTTCTATGCAAGAACAAGAAGAACTTGAACAACAGCAGAGAGAAATTGAGCGAAATATGTGTAAAGTAAGACGAATTTAACATTAATTTTAAAATTAATTGAAAATTAATTTTTAAATCGGTTTGTTTTCGTAAGATTAAACTGTTTTGCCAACATCCGATACAAAATCGATTGGTCGACATGAGATTACGCGTGAATAAAGACACTACGTTGGCCGAAGCCACTGCCACGGCACATAAGATCATGGCTTTGGAGGGAGTTGTATCGCTCGAGCGATGTCGTCTCGTCAAATACGACGAACTCCACGACTCGCTCGAATGTTCATTCGAAGATAGCGACGAAGTTTCGATGGGCGAACTGCTCGGAGGAGCAAAGTCCAACTACAAATTTGATCTTTTATTAGAAATACGGCCACCTGATAAACCCTTCCAGGTGTACAGTCCTGGCGGCACCACTGTAAAAGTGTTTCGCATACATTTGGACAAGGAGGAAATTGATGAACCCATAACTGTCCGAGGATGTTTGATGGACAGTGTGGAGGTGTTTCAGAATCAAGTTTTAGAGGTAATCAATTAAAATTGATTTTAACTGCTTGATTTTTTTGATTTTTTTAAATTTATTTTTGTTTTTAAAGGCTCTTGGTTGTTCTTGCGATGCACCTGTTCGCATGGTATTAATGAAGTACTCGAACGATATGAGATTGTTGGTGAATATGAACAAAACCTTGAAAAGTGAAGGTTTCTACAGAAGTACTAAAGTGAGTTTGATCGATTAATTGATAAAATATAGCGCAAAATTTGTTTATATTTGTTTATTTAGGTATTTGTTGAATATCCTTCGACCGATGATGCGCAAGTACCGTTCGAACAGTCCCGTTTGTGCCAAATTTTAGACCGATTCGAACACACAATCACTTTGTCTGTGGTTTTACCGGCTGTCTCTAACGGTTTTATACGCTCATAATATTTCTTTTTAAATGTTGATTAATAAAAGTTATTTGTATTTATTACGTTTATTTAGAAATTTTGGAAAAATTAGGAATACCCCTCGCGAATGATCAAGTATCGCCCAACGACGAAGGGAATTTTGTCGACGGTTCTGCCGACGGGCAAGCTTATACGCCACCTGGAGACAACAACAGTGGATCGCCTCAAAATTTCGACGGAGATGATGAGGGAATTGGCGACAGTGAATGCGATAACGGCGGCGGGGCGCACGCAAATGGAACGAGCGAAGGCGTAAGCGATCAATCGGAGGATTCTAGTTTGACCGACAGCGATCGGACGATTGTCGAATGGGGCTCGTCGAAATCTCGCGATGTTGTGATGAAGTGGAACGAAAGCTGTAGTGATGTAAGGGAAACCAGTAATTTCAGTGATTGTCGGTTTAAGTACAGTTCTTCCTCCTTCAAAGTGAGAAATTTTTGTTGGACTTTCGGGGAATTTAAGCTTATTGATAATTTTTTTTTTGATTTTTTTTCTCCTTTTTTTTTTCTTCTAAAATTAGGAAACAATTGAAGTGAAACCGGATGAACCAGTGGGTTTTTAATGCTTAAAAAAGGGCATTGTGATTAATTTATTTTAATTTTAATAGGAGAATCAAGAATATTGGGATGAGAATTGTGCCGGCGAAGAAAGCCATGAGAAATTCTATTTTCGTGCTTATCCGTATTATGATCCTGACGATCGAAGTAATTTATTAATTCTGTAGTTTTGTTTCGTTGCTGATGTTTATTTATTTATTTATTTTTGTCAAGTGTTGAGGGTTTTAGTTGATAAAAGAATAACCCTTGGCGCCTTCAAGAAATACCTAGAACCATACGTTTGTGTTGCTACAAATTATTTTAAAATTTATCGCTTGTATGCTTACAATCGTGAATTTGAATGCTCACGACTTAACGAGAATTTAGCAGCTTTTGGTGACAACACTAAGGTGAAGAGAAATATAATGCATTTTTGTCATTCAGGAATTTAATAATTGATTTTTTTTGTTTTAGGTATTTGTTCGGTTAGGCCGAGTGTTACGGAAAGGTGAATATAACGTAAAAATATACCAACTACAACTAAACAATGCAGAAGTAAAAAAAAAAAAAAAAAATTATTTTTTATTTTAAAAAAAACGTTATAAAATGATTTTTATTTGTTTGAAATATGTAGCCAGCAAAATTCTTATTGGATTGGATCATTAGTCAAGGAATGACGGTTTTAGACGCTAAAAAAGAACTGTTACCGGAGATTTCGGCGAAGTGTGGTCTTAATTTCCCATTAAATCAGTTCAGACTTAGGAAAAAAACTTGGCGTACACCCGGTCCTATTTTGCTCGATTACCGGAAGTTTGACGAGGATATCCCAATGTTTGCCAATTGGGAGGCATTTGTTGAAGTGTTGCCAGGTATTTACGAATGAATTAAGGTTAAAACAATTGAATTAAGGATTAACATTTGTAAATTGTTTGATTAAAGGACCGGATCCGCTAACGCAGCCCACTCAAATGGCAGTATTTTTGCGTAGGTGGAGACCATCGACGTTTCAAGTTGACCCGTTTGAGGAAATCATATTGGACACTTCGTCCGTGGATGAATTGAAGGGAAAGGTTTGATGTGTCATTTTGAATGTGTTGTACGAAAAAATAATTTAACATTGATTTTGGATCAGGTTTCTCAACTCTCTTCTATTCCGACGGAGTTTATTGATTTCGCAAAGGTGAAAAATTAATTTCTGACAATTGGTAATAAAATATTAATGAAACAAATTTAATTTAGGGACAAGGCAGTTTTCCATGCGACACATCTCTTCTTACAATTCATAAAGATCTAGACTGGAATCCGCACGTCTCCTCACTCAACTCTACGCCTTTATACATCTGCGACGACGGGCACGTGATTTATTACAAGTAAATTCGTTTATTTCAATTGCTTTTTTTGTATTATTCATAAATTATTTCTAGGGATGACCGAGAGCAATTGAAACAATTAAGCGAAGACGAAAGAAGAGAAATAACGAATAAAGAACAAGCAAAGTAATATACGTCGATATTTATATATTTTATTTTTTTGTATTAATTAATTTTTTTTTTTAATTTAAAAAAAAATAAGGTTTCATAACATTTGCAGTAATAGTTACTCACCTCGTAAAGAACGCGCGCTGAAAATTTACACCGATGCTGTTCCAACGACGACTGCGGTGTCGTCAACAGAACCGGACGTCGATTGAATTCGGGTTGTTTTTGGGGGGCCTAACTGGAGTGTTTTGGGCCATTTCTTTTTAAAATTTTGCTGCATTTTTCTGCTGCGGTTAAAACTTGCCAGTGCCTATCAGCAGTTACAGCGGCTACTTATCAGAACCAATACACGATGGCGTTAAACACCTTAAATTTTTGTTTAGCGTAATATATTATTATTATTATTGTTTTCTTTTGTTAATAAATCAAAACACTTTAAAAATGATTTCATAATAATTACAAATATTGTTAATATATTTTTTGCGGATTATTTTTTTCTCTTCATTTTAGTGTTGTATAGAAAGAAAAAAAAATCTCATGGGTTGTTCTTTGAAAAATTATGTATATTCCTTTTTTTTTTCTATAAATACGTCCAAATTTTTCCTTATTCTTAAAAGAATAAACAATACCACTGTTTTGTTTTCGTTTTATTTTAATAAATTATAAAGATATGTGTAAACAAAATATGTTTAAAAAAAAATACTATTTAAAAAGAATTTATATATTAATATCAAAATGGCTGCAGATGTTCTCCAATTGGCCGAGAAAATGGTTACAAATGGCGAGTTGATCGGATTATCTTCATGCAAACACAAGAAGACCAAATGCGAGCATTGGAATCACGTTCCATCTGATAACGAGGTGTAATTAAATCAAGTTGCATTCAAAGAGCCACGCTAAAGTAAGAATGACGTCACACACTAGGGGTTCAATCACCTTATTGCATCTTCTTTTGAAGTTCCGCTTGAAAGCAGTGGTGATGAAGCAACATTTGTAGACTCAACATTTCCTATAAATCTATTAACTTTCGTTTCGAAATTAGTCCTTTGATGTCTCGACGCCGATTCTGCTTCTTCGTCAGAACCCTTTTCCAGTCTCTTGTGTTCCCTTTCATTCCCACCAAGTCCCGGTCTTTCTTCCTCCGTTTCCGGACCCAGTTCTCGATCCATTTCACTTTCCCCCATTTTTTCTCGCTCTTGTTCCTGCACTTCCGCTTCGGCCTCCATCGTTTCGGCTTGCCTATGATCCCGATCCGCTTCCTCCGCATCATTAATCGCGTACTCTTTATCCCACTCGGCTTCTTCCCTCACTGCATCTTCGTCCGACACAAATTCCGAGACTTCCGGCAACTTTCTGTGCACTCTTCGCGCCCTACGTGAATCACCAATTGGTGTTGGTTTCACTCTCTCCGGTTTGATCTTTTGTCCGCCTGCGTTTGGGTAGGGATAAACGTTGTTTATGTACACCCAACGTCGTCGTTCCGCGTTTGCGCTGTTTCTGGTCTGCATCTTTTTATTTTCGGTATTCCTCTGACTTCCCAACTTTCCTCCTTCTGTTTTAATCGCGCATAATTCAGAATGTCTTTTACTGCCTTTAGAATTTTTGATTTCGTGTCTTCTTTTGGAAAACTCCATTTTAGATTCTTTTTTTTTCCGACTGTTTATCTCGTCTTCCGCGAACTCGGTTTCATCACCAACGCTTTCCTGTTCGTTGCCGTAGTCGTCGGTTTCAAATCCAGCACCTTTATTCATAAATGCATCAACTTCCTGTCCATTATCCTTGTCCGAATCTTCGTCTCGAGCCTCCCACTGATTTCCCTCTTCGCTTTGCTTCCGCAGTCCCTTAAAACCACCACCATCCATAATTTGCCTCCTTTTCCGCCTTTTTCTAAAATAGTCTCTCACAAAAGCTTGTTTATTTCTGCCAGGAACTTTATTTTTCCTAAAACTATTTGCTCCATCTGCAGCTAAATCAGCATTACCTTTATTACCATAAACCGCAAGATTCGTCCGTGCTCTTTTCCGTTCTTCCGCACTAATGATCCGCATAAACCGAGAAAGCATTATTACTCGTGTTACGAGAAACACTAAAACCATCATTAAAATCGCCAATACCTACTTTTCCTTTTTCCTTTTCTTTCTCCTCCGCCTCAAATTCCCCACATTTTCTCCAGTTCTTTTTCGTCTACGGAACGAATCCAGCAACATTTTTTGATCATCTTGAATCGATTCTTCCCCGCTAAGAAACGTCTCCGACTCGACGTTTCTCCTATGTCCGCGATTATTTCCTAATTTGCCATACTCTTCTTTATCTCTGAAACTTCTTTTCCGTCCACCAAACCCTTCGTTATCCCCATTGCTTAAATATTCTTCCTGCGTATTCGATCTGTATTTTCCAACCATTTCCTCACCTTTTTGGTCAATTGGAATTTTCCTTTCGTGTCTTTGTTTACGTCCGCAGTGAAGTTCAAGCTCTTGTGCAGAATACTCGAAATTTGTGTTTTGGTTTTTTCCTTTTTGTCTAGTGCGGTATTCGTCCGATTCAATTGATCTGTGGTCGGGAACTGTTCTTCGTTCGTGACTGTGTGGTTCGTTGCGACGATGCTTTGATGCGTGAGACCATTTTCTTTTTTGATTTTCAGCTATTGGTCGGGACCAAAAAGACCTCTTATTTGAGGATTCATCTTCAACGTTTTCACGTTCGAGGTCGGACAAATCAGATCTGATATTCCTCGGTGATTTTACGTAGGAATTCTCCCTTGAAAGAGATTTGCGATCATTTTCAAACCTGTTTTTAATCACTTTATTAATTACTGCGATTTATTTACATTCTGAGTACGTACCGATCTATGTGCAGCGATGGTTGACACAGGGATACAAGGGTTAAGATACGAAGATAAACCAAACACTGCATTTATAACTCAGCCATGGAATGTGTAAAAAGAAGAAATTGTTTGTTAATAATACGCGGCGAAGAATTGTTTGTGGCAGGTTAATATGATTGTTATAATCCAAATTTGACACATTATTTCAGTGTGGATTTTTTGCGGAGTAGACGAAACAAATCTTGTATTTTCCGCATCAAAAAGCAAAGATTTTCTAGTGGCTCATATTTTCTTATGACATATTTTAATGCGGTTACAAACCGTTGTGCATGGGTGCAACAATGCGTAAAGCAATGTATTTTCGCAATTGACATGCGTGAAATACGAATTATACGCGCTGCTACAAATGTGCTAAAATAGGTGTTTCAATTGTAGTTATTCCAAAAGCTGATTATGTAAATCCCGGGTGTTTTTTTTTTTTTTTTTTTTTTTTTAAAATAAAAGTAAATCTGATTTTTTTTCTTTAGTTTGCTAATAATAATAGAGAAAATTCTTTATATGTTGTTCAGGGACAGTGAGGTCATTCTTTTTTTTTTCTCCTTTGCTTTTTATTCATTTCACTTTTATTTTTCCTGTTTTTTAAATTTGTTAATAATTGACATAAATGCCAAGGACTTAAATTAGTCCCAATACTCACGATTTTTAGAATAATAAATATCTAAAAGCAGAAAAATAGATATTTTTTTTTGCGAATTCATTTTGTATAAAGTAGGCTAAAAGTGACATTATTTGAAAACAATTTACTTCTTTGTATACATTTTAATAATCTCTCAAGATTCAAACCTGTTTGTCAAAAATTCTCCGAAAGTCTTGTATTAAATCTCCTTTCTTGAACTGCTAACCTATTTTACAACCGTCATGCAAATGAGGTTACAAAGCTCCATATACAATTATTGTAACACATAAGCCCAAATTTCACTTCACAGCTCCTAAACAACCCGTTTATGGCTGTCAAACAAATTTTCATTTCATAAACTCGAATATTTATTCAAAATTCAACAAAATCCGGAAATTTAAAACACATTTTTTTGTTTTTGTTTTCCATGACGTGCAATAAAACTCAGGATCAAATCGTAGCAAATTAAAAAGACGAGATTGCATGACACTCCACGTTGCACATTCCATCGCTAGTCGTCGCTGACACCGATATTGGAAGACTGCCAGTTTAAAGCGTGAGTTGAGGCTGTTTCGCCTTCTTTTTGCACACCTCATTTCTACCTGGATATTCGCGTGGATAAGATACGATCGACAGGTAAGCACGAGTTCACACAAAGCATTTATTTTTTCGGGACTTAATTATTTTCAATGAAGTCGTAAAGGTGATGTCACCTTTATTACAGGGGGTGTTCAAGGCGGGTGTAATAACCTCCACAGGTGAGAGGTTCCTTGAACGCTGCCTCCACATGTGAGACTGCGTGGGTGGATTTCGGTGAAATGATTTGTAGGACTAGAATTTTTTTTGTGGTCAATTTCTCCTTGTCCTTAATGAGGTACGCAATAATTTTTTTTTTTAGGGGGGAAAGTGATGAGGACGCGCGAAGAGTGAATATTTTTAAATTTTTTTTTTGGTTTTTTTTTGGGGGGTTTTGTTTTGCACCTTGTTTGGAATAGTTATGTTTGTTTGTTGTAGTTAAAAAAATTTATTTATTTTTTTTCTTGTTTTGATTTTTATAATTAGAACCTGTTTTGAGTTCTTGAGTGATATTGTTGCGTCGTGACCGTTACATGATTAGTAGTCATGCTGTGATTTTCCCTTTGAAATTTCGTGATCAGTTCATCATGTAAATGTACGATATAACTTCAACATATTTGTTCCCGACTTCCGGTTATTTATTATTTATTCGACTACTGAATTCAATTCAAGTTGTGCGAAATTCTGTTTTCCACCTTTTTATCCATTTAAAAAAAAAAAAATTTAGTTTTTGTGACAAACATGTTTTTTTTTTTGTTTTTTTGTTTTTTTGTTTTTTTTTGTGCAACTTTCACACTTAAAGTGTTCAAAAATTACAACCCAAAAAAAAAAATAAAAAAAAAATTGTAATTTAGTGTTTTGCCTTATTAAAAAACGTTTTTTTTTTTTTTTTTTTTTCATAAAAACCTGTGGAGTGAAAAACCATTTTATTACAGAAAATAAAAATGTAAATCTTAAGTTATGTCTAAAAATTAGATCATGCCAAAAGCCCACTCCCATTATGAGATCATTACCCACGTTCTACACACGCGAGTTACTTTGAAATGGGAAGTAACTCTTGATTTCTTTTTTGCATAACTGTTGCAACAATATTTCGCTCCATTAAACATAACGAGCAACGACGTCATTTTGCATTCCATTAGATAGGGTCAATTGCCGAGGACCTTGACCCTCCTAGACCCCATGGGTTTCTCTGCTGGTGCTGGATCAGCATGGAGATTAACACGCTAAAATTCCAAGCTGACTTAATGCACAAACGATTCGATACCTTTGGTTTAAGTTTCCATTTTTCTGTGTTTTGTTTTGTTTTCAACAGGATATGAATTTCTGCAATTGTTTTGGTTAGGAATTAATTTTTTTTTTTCCTGCTATTTTCGATTAAAATTCGGACTTTGCTCGTTTTTATGTCAGCGAAATGTAGGATGTTTGGGTTGTGTATTAAGGTTGGGTTCAAAGGTGAATTAATAAAATAGTTTCCAAACTGGTTTATGGGAAATGTGTTTTTTGTTGGATATTTTTGTTACAAAGAAACAAAGAATTTTTTTGACTTTTAAATTATTTATTTATGTAATTTTGGTCTTAAGTGGTTCTAAAATTTGTAAATTTAATTTTTAAGTGTTCGGTTGTTTCACGTCCGACTATTACGATAAAATAAAAAATAAATTGAACCTATGTATCCTTGAATATAAAATGCAAACATAATAATTAATTTGAAAAAAAAATGTACCAATTTATCGAAGACATTGACCAATTTCTGCCTGAAATAGGTCTCGAGATATAATTGGAAAAAGAAATTGCGGCTAAGTGGTTTTAAACTGCTTGAAATACGTTTTATTTTAGAAAAAATTAACCAGTGTATCCTTAAATTTGATTGCACCATCACTTTAGTTATAATTTTCTAATTGAATTGAAGTGTGAGGCCATACAGATACAAGCACTTGACTGGGAATGCTTGTTTACTCCATTTCCCAGAGAATTATGGGAACTGTGGAACATCAACCTCCTATAGTGTGAATCATTCCACACCTAAAATTATCCCGGCGAAATATAGAGCAAAATTAGGACTAATGTGGACACTGAGCCTGTAATTTAGTCCCATCATTATCGAACATTAACCTATATCGTATCATCTTTTGGCTTTCAATTCACATATGTCAAGTGAAGTAGGTTTCGGTTTCAGCTTTCAAATTTTGTCCATGTTTCAGCTTTAATTTCCAACATTGTTTTCAAGGCAACCAGACTGTTAGAATAAAAAAGGAAATGGAGTGTCTAATAAGGAAACTGTAATTGAAACAGTACTTTAACTCATTTCCGGTTTGGAGAATTATGGGAATTTAATTTTTAACTGTGGCATTTGTCAATTCCCAATTTTTTTTTTATTTATTTATTTTTTTTTTTGAAATTTCTTTTGGGAAGAAACATGACATTTTTAGTTTGCACATTGATTTTCATTTAGCAGACTCGTAAATATTCATGAGTGTGTGCCAATTGCTTTACTTTTTCCCAATTTCAAAACAAAATTATGTTTATAGCAAATTTATTCAAAGCTCCATTTTGTGCATTCAATAATATTCTTTCACTGCACCTGCAGCTGTATTTGCATTGTTACTTTATCTTGGTTTTGCATCAATTTTTTCCACGCAGTTTAGGGTTTGGTTTGACTGAATTAATTCGTTATTAACACCCAACACCTGTGGCTGTTTCATGCAGTTGCAGGTGGCAAACACATGATGTTTGTTTCCAGTTTGCACTAAAACTTGAGAAGAAATTTGGCGGGGTATATCTTTTTTTCCCGCTTTGTTCTTCGCCTTTTTTCCTCCTCTTGCGTCTTAAATGAAACGATTTGCTTCAATTTATGATTATACCCATTAAGGTAGTAACAGTGCACGACACGAGTCAAGGCACACCCCTTTAGATCACCGAACCTGATTCCAAGTTGCTTTTAATATCGTGTAATATCACTTCCTCTACACCATCAACAATGACATGACACAATTAGTGAAGTTTAAACATTGAGGAAGTTGACTTTCGTGGTTCTTTCACCCACTCCACCCACCGGTGAATTCGAAAACGCCAGTTACTTGCTTCTAACTCGTTGAAAATTGATGTAAATTTGTTTACACGTCCTTGTCTCGTGGGGCGGACTGAATCAAGTGACCCTGTCAGAGGGTTTCATTGACACGTAGCAATTGGCTTCACCAAGGGGAACTGAGTCCTTGAATGGTCATCTTTCGAAACTATCTTGACACTTCAAGGATGCATCAGCAACAATTCATCCCTTTCCCCCTCAATAGTCCCTAATTTTCCTCGAAGAAAAAAAAAATTGGATGAAAAGTGTGAGTGGGGAAAAAAAGGAGCAAGGAAAACTAGAAAACAAGGGTAAAAAAAACGCCTTTTTTTGATTAACTGACATAAAAAAATTGCGTGGAGTCCAGAAAAAGGGGGTCAAAGATGTAGGATGGAATTTTCAAGTAAATAAAAGTGGAGTGTATGAATAAAGTTATTTGTAATCTATAAAATAAAACAAGAGGTAGAGTTGTTAAAAATGAGTTTTATGGTTATTTGAGTAGACAAAGGGACGGCGAAGGAAAATGAGGTAAGATTTATAATTGTTTTGTTAGTTTTTTGAAGGATTTTGAATTTTCTTTGATATTTTTCTTGTTGGTAAGTGTTCGGTAAAGTTGTTTGAACCCTTTTTTACAACTTGTTGTGATTTCATATCCCTTATAGCTATTGTTTTAATGCGACTTTCCTTCCTACATGTAATAAATACCAATGTTCCAACAAGCAACACGGCAAAAACAACCTTTTTCCTTCAGCATTTGTTCTGCATCCTAATCACTCGTGATCACAGGCCCGCGGCCTCGAGTACAAGTAATATTCTTCCTGAATTCCCTTTTTGATGCACCTCCCGTTCCTCGAAGGCCACGGATGTGCGTTTACCTTTGAGGGAAAAAGAAAAACAAAAAAGGCAAACATATAATACCGCGCGTGTAAAATATTCAAAATGGCCGGAGCGGGTTTGAGGTACGTTGAGGCTAGTGACCTTGATGGACCTCCCCTCGGGCTGAGGCGAGGTTAAAACGATGCCTAATTTGGCTTAAAGCTACTACATTTTCATGGTTCCAGAAATTAAAGTGAAAGTTTAATGTTGTTTAGTGCTTTTGGCTCGGTTTAAGATGGCGCTTCCTGCGAGGATGAAGATTTTAATAAATATTATATTTTTAGAGCTGCCAAGCATCCGATTCGCACAAATGCGATGCAGTTTTCAGTAGACCGTACACGTGTTCAGATGGAAATCAACACAGATATGAATCAAATCAGATATCCATCAATGTATGCACGCAATGCTCAGACGTTGCAACATCCAATCGCCACCCTCAAATACTAAACCAGTCATCGCAGTAACGTTATTGCTGCGGAAAATAACCTGATGAGAAGCTCGGGGCAATACGTTAGGGATAACTCAAATCTATTTCTCAATTTCAAATTTATTTCTCGTGGGTAACAGCGCGATCCAGTCCAGTGGACACTAAAAATTCGTCGCGCATTTGAAATATTTAAATGTTCTGTTGTAAGCTTACATAACGTGTGCGTGGTTGAAATGCGTTTTTAATGATACACATTATACGGTTTGTATTAGTGGTTTTAGCCAAAGACCTGTGCGGTAGCGAGGTAAAAGTCGTGATACGACTTAATCGGATGATTAACTTGTTGCGGTTACTCGTGGCTTATGCTCTCGTAAGCAAAAACCGGTACAAAAACGTAAAATGTTGAAAATTCATTAGAAATCATATATGATCAACACGAAATTTATTTGTGTGATTTAGATTTTTTTTTTGCTATATTAAACCAGTGAATTTATGAAAGATTTAAAATATACTGCCGATGAATAAGCACAAACTAATAACAACACACTCCCTTCCTGTTAGTATTAAATTGCTTGTAAGGAGCATGCAAAGTCATTTACTTGTCACTTGAGGATAAGCTGACAAACTACCTACTTAAAGTTGGAGCCTAAATCAGATTTTTTTTTCTTTTCTATATTTATTATTCTGTGCGATGAAAGAAACTCTTGGAAAGAAAGAAAGTATGAAATGTATACAAGCACAATTTGATTTTCAGCGTGACTCAGGTTTTCTAAATTCTCACATTTTTAATCGAATTACGGAAATTAATGAATTTGTCAACCATTATTAATGTTAAGTGGAGTAATAGCACTCGACGGTTAACATTTCGACATTATATCCTTTTATTTTGCCATTTAAAGTCGTTTTTTTGAGCGAATTGCAAATTAACCAAGATATTTTCAGAGGTCGTATGTATTCCGTTGGTACACACTACCCAGTTCCACTGGAAAGACATTACTCCGTTGGGGATAGTTTGCTTTTGCCATAATGTTTTAATCAAGATACAGCATTCATTAATAATTTGATATTAATGATTCAAATGTATAAAAATTTTAAAGCCGGGTTGTTAACTTAAAAACACCCTTTAACCCGCTGCTTAATTCACTTAAGCTAATTAATTACAGTAAAAAAATGCACCGGTGGTGATAAAACAAGTATGTTTTGGTGTAATGTTTAAGGTATTTATGGCGAGGGAAACTTGATGACAAAATCAATTAAATTTTGGTTTTGATTATGCGTAATAGTTAAAGAGACTTTATAGAGATGCACTTTGTGTTTAATTAAACTTTTAAAGCCTATTTACCTGCTAAAATGTCTTGTTGTATTGCATCATTCATCAGAATTCTTCTGGGAATTATTGGGGACGTTTTTGTGTTAGATTACATCAGGATATGGTAGACACCCTATCCTAGACAGGCCTGACATTAATAACTCTGAAATCTTCACATCTGCCCAAACGTATAAAAAATCGAGTTTCTTTTCACTTCCAATTCTGGTGACATATTTCTACATCATTTTTACACCATCAGTTTCATCACATTAAAAAAATAGATTTATTGATGAATTTTGATGGATTTTGATGAATTATTATGGATTCTTATAGATTTTTATGGATTTTTATGGATTTTTATGGATTTTGACGCATATTTGTGCATTTTTACGCATGTTTGTGCATTTTAATGCATGTTTATGCATTTTAATGCATGTTTATGCACTTTAATGCATGTTTATGCATTTTGATGCATGTTTATGCATTTTAATGCATGTTTATGCATTTTGATGCATGTTTATGCATTTTGATGCATGTTTATGCATTTTAATGCATTGTTTATGCATTTTTATGAATTCTTATGAATTTTTTTGAATTTTTTTGAATTTTTATAAATTTTTATAAATTTTTATAAATTTTTATGAATTTTTATAAATTTTTATGAATTTTTATAAATTTTTATGAATTTTTATGAATTTTTATAAATTTTTATGAATTTTTATAAATTTTTATGAATTTTTATGAATTTTTGTGAATTTTTACAAATTTTTATTATGCAAGACTTTAACCTATTTAGATTAACTCCAATCTCGTGACATTGAAACCTAATGATCCTCCTTCGTCATCAAAACATTGTCCATTATTATTTTTTTCCAAGGTTAAATTATTTTAAAAATAAACACACGTACGGGGTCTCCTTGGAAATCTCAATAATAATACCATAGACTTTGCCTGTCATGGTTGGTTTATCAATAGGACTATTTCCTCATTGTTGTCACTTCCAGGAAGGCGAAGAGATGCTACTGAATGGCATCACACAACAGCAAAATTCATGACCCTACGAATAGAAAAAAAGAAATCAACACACAAAAACGAAATGCTGAACATATGGATATCTCATTTCCCGTCATTGCTATTGATAAAAAAAAAGCGAGGGAAAAAAACCACTCATTTATTACCTTACGCACTAAAACGAAATGACGTCTTCTCCTCTTTCAACCCTAACCGCCAGAGCGGCGTTAGTGGTCGGTTACTATGACAACGCACAGATCAATTTTTCCCTCTTCGGAGGCCCTGGGTCCATTTTGTGTTGGGGCCTCCAGCACCAAGTGGTGGATATTCATTAATCAAAGGTAAGGAAATACCACGATCATATCGTTTTCCTGTTTGTTTACATGTCTTGTTTATGGTTAGGCTTCGATCGGAATGCGCTTTCACGCGTGAGTAGTCGCAAGTGACGTTTGAGCGGCAATTGCGCGGGCGGGTTTGGGAGAAGGGTTCTGGTCTACTAAGCCGGTTAGGGTTATTTTTGTTTTCCTATCGCTTTCTACCTATGTGTAGTTGTGTGTGAAAGTATGCGCGGGATCTCGGGCGGATTTTTCCGGGATGCTTGTCTAGGTGAGGGGAAAACGGCAGCCATTTTGTGAAGGTGGATGTGGTTCATTTACGAGGGGGAAAATAAAAGGTGGGGGTGAATGTATTGATTGATTGTTGTCAATGAGTTTATGGGATAGAATGTAACCGATGTAACAATGGTGATATTTTGACTGCAACTAGTGACAGATTTTGGTAATATTTAAAAAAAATAATGTTTTTTAAATTTATTCGATGGAAATTGTTGGGTGTTTTTGTTGTTGTTGCATTGTTTGGTGTAACTTGGTGTTAATTATAACGTTGCATTGATTATTACCATCATTATTTAATTATAATGATGATAACAAACAGTAATTACCACCGATTAAGTGTTGCGGGTCAGTGTTGGCTGTCAATTTGGGTTGCATTGTTTCGCGATAAAAGCGCGTAAACATGCCGACAATTATGAGAAAACAAAAAACGGTCAACAAAGTCATTCATCCATTGTTGTATTTCTGACAACAATCCTTGTTTTATCTTATTTTCATCCGAAAGAAGCGACGCGGGAGTAAAAACGGTTGAAAAATAGCTCGTCGTTGCACGCATGCGTCGTATCGATCTGATGTCAGTGCACTAACAATGCGAGTTGAGGACGAACGTAAGGACGATGTTCTTTTCGGGGGCTTGCATCTCGGATTGGTTGGAGTTTCAAGGATGATTTTTTTTATTTAGTATTTGTTTTATTTTTTTACTTTCTATTGGCGGTATTAGGTTTAAAGAACTCATTTTTTCTCCCCTGTTGGTCGTTTCCTGTTTGAGTTTTCGACTCGAATGAGTTGATGCACATGTCTGTCACATTTACTGACCTCAAATCTGGACCGGAAGTGGGCTGCGGGGGTGGATCCAGGATACGGAGGACATTAGTTAAAAGTTAATTTGATCAACACTGTTTTTATTAGTTAATTCTTAATTTTTCGCTTTGTTTTCAATATTTAATCACAAAAAAAATTGGTTTTAAATTTATTTGACATAAAAATTTCAAAAATTTTCTAATAAAAATTTAATTTATTAAAATGACTCGTTTTAAGATTAATGTAATTGGCAAACTTCACGCAGTTACGTAATTATTATATTGCAAAACGGTGGAACCATTGTTGTATAATTGAATAATTGCGAACGATAATGAAGAATTTTTTTAAACAAATTTATATAAAACAAAAAAATTATATAAGACTTTATTTTGTCCGAAATAAACGCTTAACATTCTTTCCTTTGCTTTAAACGCCGAGGTAAAAGACTCGGGTTGCCGAGCAACGGGAGTCAGCATCTGGTTGCTAGGTAACGGTCATGAGTAAAGCTGAGTTTCCAAGTTATAAGATTTGATCCACCATTTTGAAATATGCACGAAACATGCAAAATCCGTTTCTTTTATAATTTATTTTTATCTTTTTTTTTTTTCTTCTTAGGTGCATTGTTGGAATGATGTAAAAAAATGATTTAGCGACGTCTTTGTTGGAGTGTGTTTAAGGTAAGGAAGCCGACTCGTGATGCGATAGTTTTGAGGAGGGGGATAAGAGTTTTCAATGGCATTAGGTTTAAGCCCCATTACGACGAGAGGGATGAGGGCAAGTGTGTTTAATACTTAGCAAGGTAAAGTGCAGATGCAGAGAATGTTATTGCTTGATATTCGAATCAAGCGACGAAAAATGGAAATCAAAGACTAAAGTGGAAGTAGACCTTGGCACGATGTGGAAATTGAATAGCTTCTGTTGGCATGGCAACCGGATCATTTAGACATTGAAGATCTTTCCACTTTTGATTTCATTTTTTTTTTTTTATCTTGCGGTGGGAATTTGCAATAAAATTGCTTAAATCGCCGATTTACTTATTTATTTATTTTTGAATTAATCAAAAGAGAGAATCCCGCCAGTGTTTGTTCATTTGTTATTATACATTTCGTGCTCCAGGGCCCCCAAAGTTTTACAGCAAATCCCATTACCAAACACACGACATTAATTACTTTTCACCAAAGCAACTCAAAATTAAGTGCAAGGTTTTTGTTACTCGAACAATACATCACTCTTATTAAAAACCGATACATAATTCACGTTTATCGCACCTGCCAAGACCGATGCCCGCGCGTAATGTCATTCAAGCCGATCACCGCCTACAACATCGTACCCTTTCAACAATATTATTCTAACCTTCACCCTGGATCCTAAAATACCACTCGAAACATCATTTCGGGTTGTTTTCACGGCCCTACACCGCATCTCGATGCACACAACAATCCCAAAATAAACCCCAATCTGTGCGAACCGGAAACCAACTCTCATTGTTAGAAACATTTCCGGTTTTCGGGTTGGTGCATTCCATGGTGATAAATCGATGAAGTTAAACAACTAATGAACTTTCACTTACCTGGGTTGCCTCCCACTGGGTCCCAAACTTCCCCCGTTAGCCCGAAAATGGTCAAAAGGGGATGCAGGGGGCCCACGATGAGACCCCTGCGGACTTACAGACGGTTTGTTGATAAAAGGGCGTTTCTACAATTGAATGATTCAGGTTGAAAACAAAATTAATTAATTAATTTTTGTTTTTTTTAAATGTTTAAATTTTTTGTTTTGTTTTAGATGCTGCTGTAGCCATGGAACCGTGTGAGGCGGACAGTGTGAGTGTGGGCAGTGATGAGGCGCTTGTTCTCATCCGCGTCAACGTGCCTGAACTGGGCGTCCAGAAATGTCTGCAGTTCCATCGGGACGAACTTGTGTGGGATGTCAAACAACAAGTTCTTGCTGCTTTGCCTAAGGTATCGCTTCGGACAAGTCACAAGTGGAAGGAATAAATACATAGTTTGTGGTTTTAATTACAGGAATTAAAGGAAAGTTTTAATTATGGGTTGTTTGCTCCACCACAAAATGGCAAAGCGGGTAAATTTCTGGACGAAGAAAGGCCGTTATCGAACTATCCATTACCAGGTCCAATTGGCTACCTAGAGGTATAATTATCGAAATGGTTCGTAATTAGGACGCTAATTGCTTTTATTCTTATTCAGCTGAAGTATAAAAGAAGAATTTATAAAATGATGAATGTGGATGAGAAACAAATCAAGCAGTTACACACGAGGGTATGAATTGGAACGAGTTATTCAATTAAAGGTGTAATTTTTTTATTTTTTTATTTTTTTATTTTTTTATTTTTTTATACAGGCAAATTTACGGCGTATGTTGGAGTATGTGCAAAGTTGCCAAGTGGAAAAAGTTACCAAATTGTGCTCGAAAGGACTGGACCCTAATTTTCATTGTTCGGAAACCGGAGGTGATTTATTTATTTACTTATTTTTTGTTTGGAATGATTTTAAATTAAAATTTTGTGTATTTGGGTGCAGAAACTCCACTTACAATTGGATCCACAATGAAAAAATCCTCTAAACTCCTAATGGCTTTAGTGAATGGTGGTGCCCTTTTGGATTATCGTACAAAAGATGGGTGCACTGCTATTCACCGCGCAGTTGAAAAAAATAACCATGAAGCTATTAAGGTATGCTTAAACCGGCAGAAATTGAATGGATTTTGTTTGGTTTTTAGGCATAAATGTTAAGTACATACACAACTGTGTCTATACGTATTATAAATCTTCTGGTTGTATAATGGGCCTTTATTTAAGTGTGTGGGTAAAGCTAAAATGTGTCAGTAATGCCTGGGTCTATTACAATGCGGGGCATTATAATAGAGACTTGCTTATATTCATTTTTAAAAAAAATTATTTCAATATTCTTGTAAATTAATAATATTTATCAATTTAATTGATAATATTTGCACATTTTTTGAGTATTTTCTTGCACTTAGTGTAAAGGAAAAATACTCAAAAAATTATTTGCAAATATTATCAAACAAACCACTAAATATTATAATTTGGGGGAATATTGGAATAATTTGGAGATGGCAGCAATCTACAGCTTCCTCAAAATTGGTTTTAGTGCAAATGCAACGTATTACATCAGTGTATACTCACTGTTAATGTGCATTAGACCGCGGGTCTTTAACAGAGCGCCGAGGAAAATTTAATTTTGCTTATAGTGTGCTCGCGTACAACCAGAGGATTTACAGTGATAATTACATCGTGACAAATGTAAAAATGATACACTAACAATATGTTTTAAGCTGTGCCATATGCAGTCAAGATTTAAACATCCTGCCGTGTTACAAACAAAATCTCTTGTCAATAAATCGAATTGCTCGCTTACGCGGGCAATATTCATCCGCTTTAATTTATATGTTGTAACTGAAAGCTTATATTGCATTTTAGACGTTATTAGATTTGGGTTCCTCGCCAAATTACCGAGACAACAAGGGAATCACTCCACTTTATTACACCGTTCTCTACAACGCTGATCCAAGCATTTGTGAAATGCTTCTACACGATCATGCGCACATCGGAGCACAGGATTGTCAAGGGTGGCATGAAGTGCATCAGGCGTGTCGAAATGGAATGGTACAACATTTAGAGCACATGCTATTCTACGGTGCTGACATGAATGCAAGAAATGCAAGTGGTAACACTCCGTTGCATGTGTGTGCTGTGAATGATCAGGTATGTATGAGTCAATGTACCAAATTAGACTTTGAAAGACTAATCTTTGTACGTAACAAACAGGAGAGTTGTGCCAGAGTGTTGCTATTTCGTGGCGCTGAAAAAGAGCCACTGAACTATGCAAACCAGACGCCGTACCAAGTGGCTGTCATAGCTGGAAACTTAGGTTTAGCAGAAATTATCCAGAAACATCGACCTGAAGATGTCGGTATGAATGCAACGCTAATTATATACACAAATTGTAACACCATGTTTTATTTTTTTTTGTCTTTTTACTAACTCTTTCTTTTGATATCTTTCTGGGTCTATGTCCATCAGGTGTCAGGTGCATTTTTAACATTTTCTCAATTCTCTCATGATCCTGCTCAACTTCAGACATTCTTTTATACTAAACACACTTTGAAAGCAGTTATGGTGTTTTTATTGTTTATTGTTTAATTTATTTATTATTTGTTGAGTTAAACAGAGTAGTGGCAATTATGTTTACAGTTACTTTCCGAGAGGCTCCAAAATACAACCCAAGGCGCCGATTAAGTAATGCATCGTCAATTCTTCATCGTACGCTGAGTGATCCTCGACTCGAGACATTTGGTCTCAGATCTGTAAGCAGTCCTTCCCTTTCCCACCGTAGCATGCCTCCATTTTCATCAGCGTCTAGTTTATCGGAGACTTTCACCGATACATCTACTCAGCCGAGTCTTGAGGACTCGGACGCGGGCAATACAGGTAGAAATGTTCAACACCTGCTGGACACAGATCCATCGAGGTTTATTATGAGAGTTGTTACCGGGTTATAATGAAAAGTTGATGTTTTCTTTCAGTGTTTTACAATTTTTTTTTCTTTTTTTTTTCTCTTCTGGATTCGTAGATAAAAGCAATATAAGTGATTCCTCAGGAATTTGCACCAGCAACAGTGCAAATAGTTATGATCAATACCATAAAGATTTAACTTACGAAACAGATACAAATAGCGGAATGATGTGCGTTTGCCTCGAACCATACAATTCGGGGCTGCCCGACCATTTGATTTTATCTCCCGGAGATATTGTAGAAAGTAAAATTTTGTGATTTAAAAAAGAACAAAAAAAATCTTTTATTAAATTCTTTTATTTAATAATTAAAATTAGTAACTGCGATTTTGGAAAGCGGATTGCTTGAAGGCCGAACCAAAAATCAACAAGGATTGTTTCCAAGTACTTGTGTCCAAGAAGTGCGGTTAAGAAATCCAGGTTTGTGGGAAAAGAAAGTATTTCTAGATAAAGTTTTTAATTCGTCAATTATTTTTAGATGCCAAACCTGTTTGCTCTCGAATAGAAGGGCGACGAGAAGTTAGCAACAGGCTACAAATTCAAAACTTTAAAAATTGGAAATAGTAAGTTTGAAATTGAACGATGCGAGTAGGGTTGGTTGCTGATTTTGTTATTGTATTCCAGCTGTGAAGAACCAAGAACAGTCATTTTGCATAAAGGGAAAAAAGGATATGGGTTTGTTTTAAGGGGTGCTAAAGGTGAGCACACTTTTTAATAGCTACATAGTTAGCTTTAAAGTTAACTTATTTTATTTGTTTTTGTTCAGCAACGAGTCCATTGATGGAAATGCAGCCGTCTGAAAATTGTCCTGCTCTACAGTATTTAGATGATGTTGATAAGGGTGGTGTAGCTGATCTAGCTGGACTTAAGAAAGGAGATTATTTATTAGCTGTAGGTTGATGTGAATTGCGATATTTAGTGCTTACTTGACGCAATTATTGTTTGAATAGATAAACAGTGAAGATGTAACTCAAGCTTCACACGAACACGTTGTAAATTTGATCCGAAAGTCAGGCGATTTAGTTGCAATGACTGTAGTAACTGTACACCCAGCAGGAGGAATGCTCGGAGACAAACCTGCTAGTGCTGCAATGCGCCAATGTTCAACATTACCTCGAAAATTAATGAGGGGCAAAGGTAATTAATTAAAAAAAAAAAAGTATTATTTTTGAATTTTTGTTTGTTTGTTTGTTTTAGCTGCTCCTGCCCCTCCGAGAAGAGATCCAAGAACAACACTCTCTGTTGGCCGTGCTAGAGCGCGATCTATGGTAGCTGGACTCGCTGAAATAGGTATTATTTGTGAATTTCTATTGACCATAACAAACTGATTGATTGATTTTTTTTATTAAAAACAGAGGCCTTGAATCAAACTTTACAACAACAATACGATGCAGAAACCCGTGGTGCGCACAGCAGTTCAATTGAGAGCCTTCCATATAAGCCTGCTGCACCCACTACGGATGGACAACAAGCCACAGTGAAAACGGCTTCTATTCGGGCGAGACCGGCGTCAAAACGCATAACTGCTGCAGAACTGGAGGAGATTTTGGCCCGACAAGGAACGCCTCAGGACTTGACAATGGGTAGACCTCCAGGCAAGCTGCCTAAAGTGTACAGCAGTGTTGCTGAAATGAAGCGCAGTCGAGCAGGAAAACAGAGAGGGGCCGGAGATGCTGCGAACCTGCATAAGGATTTTTCCAGCACACCGGACTTGAACGCTGTGGAAGCCGAGAAGGAGAGTGGCAAACGCAGAATCAGAAGCCAAGAAAATGTGGCGGCACTGAATGCAAAAAATAACAGACATTCTTGGGCGTTCCCATCAACAACGCATTCGAAGTTTATTGATGGGAGGGACAGTGTTTTACACGCGTGGGGATCGGACGAAAACCTCTTTGAAAAGTGCCAATTAGCAGAAACAGAATGTGCCAACATCCAGGTGTCTTCGACGCGTGGTCCACCACCTCCACCTACGCACCCACCGCCCCCGCCACCTGTGAGTCAGGTAGTCAGGGTGGATGTGTCTAGGGCAAGGGGAGAATATGCTAATGTAACTGTAGATTCGAAACCAATGTCCAGTTTCAGGCCGGTGGGGGAAGGAAGCAAGATGTACGCATCTCCCGAAGATGCGTACATCGGTCAGCATAAGATCGTGCAGTCGCTGCGGTCGTGCTCGCTTCCAGCAAAACTTCCACCACCACCACCGGGAAGCAGCAGCAGCAACACTTCGTCCGAATCGGAGACCAGTGGCGATTCGAACGCTGGAGCCGGATTTAACTCTTACAAGCAAGTGCCGTACATGGTAGCTCCGGATGCCGTTTCAACCGACAGTGGCAATTCATCGGAACGATCACATCCTTCAGCCAAAGGCAATATCGCATTATACAGAAAGCAAATGCAAGCTGAGCAAGAACCTTTCATACCAGCACCCGATTACGATGTGAGCGAGGAGGAGGAAGATGTGGTGATTACTCCACAGAATCCACCGTCGATTCCACCTCCACCCAAAGTCTATGAGAAGCAGTCTTCGCAAGAGTCGCCGAGCCACAGTGACAACAGCCAACGATCGACGGGCACCATTAAAGCCGTCGAAATGACTAGTCCTAACACCAGTCCTCACAAAGATGCAAAAAAAGCAATAGCTGAAGCAAGAGATCGTTTAAAAAGTGTTCAGAAACCAAGCGATGGTCATCAGACACATTTAGAACGTAGAGGTTCGACCGGATCGGGATCGGGATCTGGATCGGGATCGGCTAAGTTCGTGACGGAAATTGAGGTTCCTTCTGATGGGGACATGAATCGTCAATCTTTTAAGCCACTCTCAGGCAAAGGAGCTGGAGATAAACCAAAGAAGCCTCCAGTGCCCATACCGAAACAAGCGAAGCAGTCTGGCGGACCAACCACACTTGGCAAGCAGGATGTGGCCAGTTCTCCAGACTTCAAGCATCTTATTGCCCAGAAGGTGGCCGAGAGGCAGAGGCGAATGTCCCAACCTGAAGTTGAACAGCAAATCGGGATTGTGGATGACGGCGGAGGGTCGATAGTCGAGACTAGCGCAGTCCCCAAAGTTCGAGATCAGATTTCGGTGTTTGAGAAGAAACAGGAACCTGGGAAGCCTTCTGCTTCTTCTCCCATGCGCATTCCGAAGCGAGGAGAAAACGAACGCGCAAGAACAAGGTCTCAAGTTTTGGACAATAAAGAGCTTGGCGAAACTTCTGTCCCGATGAAAATCTCGAAGTCATGTCCGACCGATTTGTCGCAAGAGGAACTGGAGAACAGCTCCAGCGGCGTATCATCTGATGTTGAGGGTCCAGCTGAGGTGTCCGGAGCGGCAGTCGAGGGGGGTCATTGCAGAGAGGAACTGGACTCTGATGATTCAGACGACCTTCAAGACAGGGGATGGTTGCTGAGGGCACGGTTGTCAGAAGCGGACACGCTGCTACGCGAAGAGATGGAAGCCGGTGGCCGCAGAGTGTTGACGAAAAACGCTGTTTCGCTCGTCAAACTTCCACCTCCGATAGAAAGCGGTGAAACAGATGGTGACAGCGATGTTGCTGAACTGGGACCACCGACACCAGTCTCGGGCAAATCGAAAAAGGATTTCCCCGCTGGTATGGCAGCTGCAACGACTGTCCTACGTCCAGGTGCTCGTCAGGTGGAAAAACCGACGCAAATGGTGATCGTCAACCCGATACCGAGTAAGCCTGTCGACATTGTTCCAGCACCCATCCCGCCTGTCATGAAAATGACGCACGCAACTACCAATGGAAGCGGACGAATGCAAAGTCTACCTATGGAGATTAAGCCATCGAGAGGTGGTCCTGCGGCGTCCTCTCCCAGAGGTGGTGAATTTGAGATGAAGCAAAGCCCCCCTGTAGTTGTCGCCAAACACAAGACACCGCCTTCTGGTCCTGGGTCGACAGTTATCGAAGTGAAACAAGGACCGCCAACAGCAGCCCGTAGCCGGTCTACAGATCCTCAACGAATAACCTACGTGCAAGACGGAAGAGATCAGCGACAATCGTCCGCTCTGTCTCGACATTTGAAGGAACAAGAAGCCATGAAAGGTGTGGTGTCGCAGATGAACGTTCAGTACCGAGGTCCCGGTCAAAGTCAAGGTCAAAATCAAAATCATGGTCAAAATCATGGTCAAAGTCAAAGTCAAAGTCAAAATCAAGGTCAGGGCGTTCGTCAGATGGTGGATGAGAGTAATAAGTCAAGCCCTCCGATGTCGTCGAAGGGGGCTTACAAGTCAGGCTCGCATCAGCCCCCACAGACCACCAGAAAGAAGAAACACAGTGACGGGCCGAACGCTGCCGAGCTGGAGCGGAGCATTGAGCAGAGTCTGGAGCTTATCAAGATGCACGTGGACTCGTTGCACGAGGTGAACGTGCTCGCGGGTCTGGTGCCACCTCCACCCGAATTCGAGGGGGCAACGACAGCCGAGCAAGCCGGGGAAGTTGGTATGATTGCCCCTCCCCCGGAGTTTAGTGACGACGTGCACGTACCCCTTGCTCACCAGCTCCAGGAGCTGCTTCTGGTGGGTTCCCTACCCCGCCACAGCTCGACGCAGTCCCTACAGCAAGCCATGACACCTGGAGGAGCCGGAACACTACGAAACACTAAACAAGCTCTTAAAATGGGTTACGCAACAATAAGTGGTGCATCCAGCAGTGCAGCTTCAGCCACGTCCCGTTTAGTGCGCCCCAAGACACTCACTACCGACGTTGGTCCACCATTGACCAAGTCCAAAGGCCAGAAGATGTCACCGGAAATGGCCAAGACGCCTCCAGGTGGTGGTGGGATGTACAACGGGTCGGTGGAGAGCCCAATCGTAAGACATGACGGGAGCAGTGGGGGACCAAAAGGGCTGAGTATTAATCCAAAGGAGTTTGGCGCCAAACCGTTGCAACAATGGACAAGTCGTGATGTATCCGATTGGTTAGAATCTCTGTTTATGCCTGAGTATAAGGGCAGTTTCGAAGCAGCTGGAATCAATGGTTCTCGTCTTGCCACTATTGACAATTCAGCATTGTTAGAATTAGGTGTCAAGCGTGTGGGTCATCGGCTGAATATGGAACGCTCTCTCCGCAGGCATATGTCCCAAAAATGAGTTTCAGAACGTGCGTATCATGTAAAGAGAAATTTTTATTTCGATAAGAGTGAGTTAACAACTCTGATATTGGAGATTGATCAAATCTAAACCATTAACCAAAAATTAAATAAATAAAATATAGTGATTGAATGGAAAACCATTGTTGCAACATTGTGGCGGAAAATTTCAGTTTGGGATTTCTCATTTCTTCATTTTTCTAGGCATTACTTTAATTTCTCTTTTATTTTCCCAGTTGTAATGAAACTTATTTTTATTTTATTATTATTATTTTTGTTATTAACAATAATATTGTGCATTATGATAACTTGTATATTTTTTGTTGCATTTATTTTGGTACCTGACGATCAACTTGTGTCATTGTGTTTCGATTCATTGTCAAGTTAGTTCAACGATTTATCAGTTTTAAATCATGTGGAAAGCAATTTTTTTTCTTTATTTTATTGTAATCCTACTTGATAAAAATATACCTAGCACAAAGTTTTATTATTATTATTATTATTATTATTATTATTATTATTATTATCATTATTATTGTGGAATTAATCTCCTCCTTTTATTTGTGAATAGTTAGGAAATAATAACAATAACTCACAAAATTGTAAAGATGTAAAAACGAGCTATTTCATCAAATCTCCAGTTTTTTTGTCTTTGTATACAATATTTCCCTAGACAATTATCCATAGAAGTATGTGTAAATGATTGTATAGTATTTATCATTGTAGTTTCAGTTGCCTTTGTTTTTCATGGTAAATCATTTTGCCTCGATTTTTTGTGTGTTTTAACTGGCAAGTAACATAATAATCCTTCTATGTATCTGTCTCAACGTAAACTAATTTTATTTTAGGTCTTTATGGGCCTAAAAACCCCTCTTTTGAAAACTTAAATATAACGATAGGCCTAAGTTAATTCGTTCGTTTCATTTTTGATTTTTGATTTTTATTTTAATTTAATTTAATTTTTTTTGGAAGAGATGTATATACGTATTATAAATATTTAAATTTCCATTTAAACGTTTTTAAGAGGGAGAAATAAATGAAGAAACTGGGGGGAAAATGTTTTGTTCCATTGTTGTCACATCCTTCCATTGATTGATGACAATAAAAATTGCTCATACTTTGACAGTAAATATTACCATAAATAAAGTTACAAATACACTTGCATTCAACATTAATAGTTTGATGGTGTAATTTTTCTTTTTTTCTTTTCAAGTAGCTTTTTTTAATATAAAAATATTTCTTGTCATGGAAATCATTGATTTTCACTCTGCAAAGAATTTTTTTTTTTTAATTATTTATTGAAATGACAAAAAGAAATATATTTATTAGTGAAATTAAGTGATTGGTTGTGAGTGCTGCAAAATTGCATCTGGCAGTCATTTAAAGTGCAGATTGTAAAATGATGAAACAACAGAACTCCATTTGAATTTATTATCTTAATGCCAAAGAATTTTATGATAATTTTGATACTTTTATGGAAACATGTTTTCTCTTAAGTTAAGCAGCAAAATGATTGTTTTGAGTAGTGATAAAAATTCGTTTTGCGACACTTAAAAATTAACACGGAGTTGGCTGGTAATTTTTTTTCTTCTAGTTTGAAATGTTTGGACAGAAATTTATTCGAATAAATCCAAATTAAAATGAAGTAAACATGTCATTCAATTTAATGGCATTTAAAATCTTTTTTTTTTAAGTTTAATTCTCATTCGCAACGAAGTTGACGACTAAAAAATTCTATTTTATGCAATCATGCGGATTGCAGCTGCACTGGGGCAATTAATTTTTAGGAATGAAACCATTTAGTAAGTAATCAACTTAATTTTCATTTTATGTTTACAAAACAAAAGTATTATTATAAATTTTATTTTTTCCGTGTAGCTCTATATTCCTATTTTTGGTCTGCATCTTTAAATATAGTCATCCGGTAATAATATTGAATGTGAGTGAGCTTTTTACGGTATTTAACTTACTTTAAGTTTTTTGTAAAACATTCCAAACAAACGATTTTACTCAAATGGTCTCTACAGTTGCAGTTTGTGAATCTAACGTTGCAAACTCAGCTGGTCTTTTCTACATGCGAAGGTTTATCTGGATAAATTCTTTATCCTAGATAAATCCTTTAACATGCACATACGGCGCTATTATTTTTGTTTGCTTCTGCCGGAAGGTCAAAAGAAAAATGGTAAATGGTGTACGAGCAATAAAAACATTAACAAGTGCAACATTATGACTTATTTTATGGTGGACTAATTACGAGTGTCTACAGATGCTATCCATTGCCCCCTTTTCCACGACTCGTGTGGCTCTTAGTTACCTAGGAGTCCAGCAGTCCACAGGTCAGGTGATGTACTGGCCACACCTGGCGACCCTGTGGACCCTATGACCCCAGAAACCCACAAGCAAACATAAATTAAAAAAATTTTCAAGAGTTTTTTTTACATTTTTAAAAATTTCGCAAAAATTTCGCAAAAAATTTCGCAAAAATTTCACAAAAATTTCGTAAAATTTTAGTAAAAATTTCGAAAATGTTTCGTAGAAGTTTCACAAAACTTTTCTAAGATTGTCTCAAGATTTTCTAAAAATTTTCTAAAATTTTTTTAAATTTTTTTAAATTAAGTTTCTCAAGTTTCAAAATATTTTCAAAAATGCCCGGGCCGGTTGACTTGCCTCAGCCGGCTCAATGATACAACATCACAATACATCGGGGGATTTATTTTATTTTAACAAGATCGTATACCAAATTGGAAAGCTTCCCAGTAGGATTAGTGCCGATTTATCAAAGTTTTAGTGGCCAAAGTTTCAGTTTTCATTTTATTATGTAAACATATGAAATTTAATCTAACAACTATTTTCTTACGTAATTGTAAGCTAAGCTAATTTAATTTTTCTCTTCATATTACAAAAAAAAAGCGGTTTAACAAATTTAAACTTTTAAACTTAAACTGGATAAATTTAGCTTTTTAAATTTTCATTTCCATGTTAATTACATTGTCGCGCAGTCTTGTTCGAATCTGCGGCTTTTACATCTAGCATTGATTTAAATTCTCATGTGATTTACAGGTCGAATAAACACGTCATTGATTAAGGGTAATTAGATCTCACAAATAAATCATCACTGTTTTAACTTTCATTGACCAGGAATAGATTTTTTTAATTTGACAAACCTTTTCAAGTTCTGTCAAATAAATTTATCACAATTTAATTATACAAAACTTTAATACACAAACGAAAGCGCATGAAAACAAGAAATTGTCTCCTGAAAAAATCTTTTTTATTTCGAATTACGCAAAGTTGCCATAGCAACCGTAATTAACGGTTGCAAGTCGGACGAATATTCGTCCACGGTTGCAATAAGCTTTTCCATCTCTTGTATACAGGGACCAATTTCCACACTTTTTTATATATTATTTTGGGTTGGTAAAAGAATGTGGAAATGGAGAATATGAGACACCTGAGACTTTCCCACATTCATGTTATGAGTACTTGCAGCGTTTAGTCTGCTTAATGTTTCAACTGGATAGTTAAAGTTCGTACGCGTGATTTAACCGATCTAGTTTTAGAATGAATAATTTGTGTGGTAGTTTAGAATATTTTTAAATCTGAAATTGTTATACTAAACTGGGTGTAATTAAGCACATAAAATAAGCTTATAATGATGATTTTAGAGAAAAAGATAATAAAAATAAATTTTTCTACAAAAATTCGGAGGTTAAACACGTGCATCAACTTTAATTCAAAAATCAACACTACTGACTGTGAGCACAGTATTTGGACAAGTTAAAACACACTCAAAACTTGTCTAGTCATAAGTTACAATTTGCACAGAAAATTAAATACTTGTTGTCACATTTGCGTGTTTTAAATGAAAAGCAACTCCTTGAACTTTCCTGCAATACTTGCGGCGCTAAAATAACAAAATTAAAATGATTATTTTAATGCGTATGAATATATAAACAACTTTACAATTTACATTTTAAATTTGGTTGGTTTCGCTATAACATTTATTACACTATTAATTTAAAAAATGAGTTTTCAGGAATTGAAAATAGGCGCGATATCCTGTTGACTTGCTTTCCGTACGAAGTAGAGAGTAATTGTTGGTAAATAATTTATAATAAGACTTTGAAACTTCAGGTAAGTTGAGTCTAATTAAACATCCAGTTTCAGATATTGAATTATTTCATTTTAGTGATGATTCAAGTACAAAATTCATTTAATTGATATAAAAACAATAGTAGAAAATTGTAGAATGACAAGTTTAAAGAAAGTGGAGGTAAATTTTAGTGACAGGTCAATTCATTTATCTTGTAAAAGTTCTATTTTACACTCGTATAAACTTGAATGAGCAAAATTAAATTTATTTAGGTCGTAACACATTTGTCACTGTCCTATCAGATGGCTTATTCGTGATTGCAATTCTAAAGGTGCATCTGTTGTTGTTTCAGAGACAATTTTGTGTGGTGCTATAAAAATCCCCTATAGGTCAAATTCCAGGTGACAAATGGTTTTCAATCATCAATATTCAACTCAGATCTTTCAAGTATTTGCAGTTATGACACAAAGAAAGATATAAAGAAAATGAAAATTTTCGCATGCACAAGAAAAAACATTTTCTTTATTTTGATTTGATGCAAATGTTTCCAAATCGTGCAAAAGCAAACTGATATTTTTACTCAAATGTTAGTTTCCTTTTCCTTCTGATTTCTGTATGTGTTTCAGTTTCAACTTAATCTATCAAAGCGCCTTTTAGCACAAGTGAAAGGGTTAATTGCTAGAAGAGACGATAAATAATTAATCTCAACAACGATCTTGCGCCACCTTTCTTTTATTAGTGTTGACCCTGGAGGTTAAAGCTTGAGTCTGTGAAGCTCATTATGTTTTAATTTCTAATGGCTTTCACAACACTGAAATTGAGTTTATTTCATAAATCTTTTTAATATTAAACAAAATTCTGAAGATAGAAACTGAGATTTTAACTTATAATTAGTAAAACTTAATTCGGTAATACTTTACGGAAGTAAACTGATCAATATTTCCTCATCGTCCAAAAGACCAAAAGTGATTCGACTTGCAGCAATACTGAGTAACTTGATAAGTTCATTTGCAGTCCGCTAGAGGATTCATGTCGTCACGATCATGGTGACCAATCGGATGAACGCGAGGTTTGTTGAAGAAGCTTGACAACTTCAGCCGCATTTACAATCTAGTAGAAGTGAAAAGACTGCATGTGTCTGAAACACAGGTAAGAAAGTGTGAGAAAACAAGATTTATTTTACTTTTTTTGACGATTAAGCGTTAATTAGCTTCGATTTGTTAGTTTAACGGGATTTCATTTATCCAAACTGAGCACAGAACATTTATAAATTTTATTTTTTCAAATTTTTAATTTATTTGTGCTTTATGTTCTTATTTTTTTGTTTTTTTTAAACTCTGCTAAACAAATTGAAAAAGTTTTGGTATGTTTTTAAAAATAGATCATTGCCAAAATAGTGATTTTTTAAAAATGATACGATTCTGAAAGGTAAATAGTTAATTTTGATTGAAAATCTAGTTTACTTCTATACATTTATTGAATCAAATATAAACCAATGTGTGTTTCAGCAACAATTGAGTTAAACTGCTTGCACAATTTTTTTCCTCTTCTGAAAGATGAGCGAGACATGATAAATCAGTTTCATCTCTGAAACAGAGAAGTTTGACGTCTGTTTTTAAATTTAATGAAGGATAAAATTGCATTATAACTGGACAGAATTGGTTGTCATTGGATCATTCATCATTTAGCTTTTCTTGGAAGGAATAAACACAAAATGACAGTAGTCGTGCATATCCGCATAATTAATGACGCAGTTTTAACGAACTTTTTTTCTTTTTTAAGTGTTCAGTTCGAAATAAAACATCTAAACGAAAAAAGAAAAGAAAAAAGTCGAATAGAATTAATTGAAAAGTTTTAATGTTTTTCACGCATTTTATGCTTTTAGTGAAAAGTGATGTGTAATTGAATTGTCTTTTTTAAACTCAGAAGAGAGATTGACTCAGCCATCAAATGTGTGTAACTTTAGTCCCCATCACAGGAAAATCCACCAATATAAAGTAATTACACGCCTTTGTCCAGAAGGTGTGGGAGATTTGATGTTACCTGTGTATGTCATTAATTGAATCACGGTAGGAAGGTTTATGGACTTTAGTTGTTCGCAAAATTTTTTTAAACAACAGTTAAGGATGTAAACAATCTAATATACGGTGATTTATTCAGATTTTAGATGTAATCTGCAATTTACATACGTAAATGCTTTTTAAATTATCTGCAGAGCTTTTAAACTACTAATTTCTTTCAGTAAATAATTTTTTTTTTTAAATGTTTTATCAAACAACCTTTTACCAAATAAAACTGAATTTAATGTTTTTGGTTTTCCGCTTATTTATTATTTAATATTTAATATTTAATCTTAATGGATACATTCGTTTAATTGTGCTTATTAACAGGTTGACCTATCACCTAATCAACCACAATCATGCATAGATGCTGTGTGTTTGTGTTATTAATCCAGCTGATAATGGCCTGCAATTTGGATGACCCAGCAAACTACAATGGAGGTTTGGTTTGTCTGCTCAAGTGGATGCACAAACCTAAGGGAGACTTAGAAGGTACGTAAGAAAAGTTACGTTTTTTTCCGACATGCGAACACATTCAAATCAAAGCGTCCGTTTTATGTATATTTTTATATATTTTCTTTTTTTAAACTAAGAATTGCTTATTTAAGGCCAGTTCATACCCAGTTCGTGTGTTGGAATGGTACTTATCTAGTGTTCTTCTACGCAAGCATACGAGCTGTTCACACTGCTACATCAGTTTACAATGCTTTCAAACAAGGCTGACACTTTTTCATGAATAAGTAATTAAGTGAGAACAAACTGAGACGTAATGTAATGATTAGAGGCAGTTGGTATGTCTATTCCAATTATTAAGATGTGAAATCTTAAAGCTAGAAATAAGTCAACCGGACATTATCATAAATTCAAATCAAGCGTTTATTAAAGTTAGCACCAAAAGGTGCCTTATGGGAGAGCATCATGAAAGATGCTCATTTACATATGAGCATGATATATTGATACAAGATGCGCATAGCGCAGCAGTCTTTGCTGATTTCAGTCTAAATAGATCGGTTGTTATTGATTGAAAATTCTTGAAACCACCATTTAAAGCAGTTCTAGACTAAGAAATAGAAATCAGACGTATAATTTCTCTTTTTATCTTCATTCCATGATGGTAGAATTCATTTCTGGCGTGCAAATTCATTTTTGTGGTGCTCTACTTGCCCGACTTGTTTTCTAGTTGAAATGATTGGAGTAAACAACACGAACGTATCACTTGTTCTGTAAATATTGCAAGGACTAACTAAAAATTAATGGCAAACTTTATAAACAATTCAAATGCTTTTAAAAACAACGTTACTAGTGTAGAAAAAAATCATAAAGTAGGGCAATGAAGGAACTTTGATATTTGTTTTACTTTTAAAACGCAATTTCCATTGTTTATTTTGCGGCAAAATTGCCATTTCTTGTTTTGAAAAGCAATTGATCAGTTACACAGTTCGAATGACGCGATGTTTGGTGTTGCAAGTTGGAATCGAATTCGTTTCCTAACTTATATCGTAGAAGTCGTACTCACTCTTTGATGTTATTTTCTCGTTGCCTTGCAGAGTTCTTTTACAATTCTGCTTGACTTCTTTCTGTTTTTGTTATTCCTTTCGTTTCTGCTCGCTTCTTTTCCATTTGGTTTTCTCGTTTTATCCCTTTGTATTCCGTACCATAAATTGTAGTCTCTTATTTTTTCTGTGTAAAGAAATCAAAATCATTACTTTGATGTTAATGGTTCGTTCTGTCTGCGTTGACAAAACTAAATTTTCTTCCACGAGGCTTCATTCTTCTGTGGCTGTAACTCATCTGGATTGTCTTGTATTTATATACATTTTACACACGATATCTAATTCACTATCTACACTATCTAACTCTTTATTTCTGCAGTATAATTAGGTTTGATACTTATTGTTGTTCTTGCTTGATGGTCTTATCTGCTTTGCTTCATTCATTCGTAATAAAATTGGACGTGTTCTACTACAGATAATCAGATACAAATAATATATAGGGTTTACGTATTCTTTCCCGTCTATAAATATAAACTAATATTTGGTCTGTATTACTCAGCCGTGGAAGTGGTAGAATGGCGAAATTGTTGCTCAATTACTTTCGTAGGTTCTTGGGCCGGTAAATCGAAGTGTGTGCAATGAAATTGTCTTGTCAATCAACTCGTGTCTTTAGGGATTTTCTTAAGCTGAATTAGGTGTCGAAAACGACAAAAACTCTTGTATTCGACTTCATCCATAAATCAAAGTTACTTACAATGGGATTAAACGAATAAAACAGAAATAAATCATACGCAATAAAAGATTTAGTTAATGTGGTAAACATCGATTTCAAATACATTTATAACACGTTTGTGTTTTTTATTGCGGAAATACCTTATTATGTGGTATTACTTCATATGTGTGTTTTTAGCTCACTCTAGTCATGCTTGAAACTGGAGTAAATTTGGCTCACCAGAGGGAGTTGTAATGAGAAAAGGTAGTTTGCGGTAAATGCTCTTCTTACTCAGCGCAATAACTTTTTTTTAAAATTCCCGTGGATGAGAAATAAAGGCTACTCTGAAATGAGAAAATCTCAAGAAATTCTCCTAGGGAATTAATTTTGGTATTAGAGGTTGGTGGAGCAAAAAAACTAGATCAAATTATAAAAATTGCTGGTTCAAAAAATCTGTTGACAAAAAAAAACGTAATAAAAGTATAAACCATAAGAGAATCCTATTATTTATTGTTTTAAAATATAAATAAAAAACTGAATGGCAAACAGTAAAACTTACAAATTATTACTTGTTTTGAAGCTACTTTTTATTTACTGCCGATTTACATTTTTATATTTCAATTATAGTTAAAATACCTTATTAGACATTAAAGAGATAAAATTGATTTTTTTTTTTAAATTGAAAAAAGTTTTTGTGAAGTGACATGCCAATCAGAAGATTATAAACATTTTGTCACCTATAAAATGGCTACTAGCAAAATCAAAATTGAAAAATACGTTTTATTAATCTATTTAGATGAAACAAAAGATACTCGATACGATGAGTAATATTCTTTTCGTTTATCGCTTAGTTTTAAGCCATCGATAACAAGTTAATATATCATTTATTTTATAGGCACTGATGAGCTTCAATTTCCACGCTTTGATAGAAGTAATTTTGAAGAAAATGGTGATCCTCAAGAAAACTGGTTAGACAGTGAAAATCGTAAGCTGTTAAGCCTCAGATCTGCCAGATTGATCCGTGAACTGGGTAGAAAACGAGGCAGTTTGGAGAAAAATTTTCTTCGTTTTGGAAGAAGTCTTGAGGCCGGAAATGATGTAAATACAAAGCGAGAAACCCCCACGTTAGATGACAGCCATATGAGATATCTAAAAAGTGACCAGCTAGATCAGAACAAACCCGTTCCAGTTTCAAAGCGAAATAAGTTGGAAAATAATTTCCTTCGATTCGGACGTTGGAAAACGGAAAATCTTAACGAGCAATTTGAATGACCAAATGCAACAAAGTCGTCATTTTGAGATAAGTGAAATCATTATTATCATCTTTATTTACTTCTGTTATTATAAAGATACGATAAATATATCTACATATAATATATTATATACTTATACATATACATACATATATTTAAAATACCAACTAATGGATTTTATGTGCACACAAATGTTGTTGATGAATGTTTATGGTTTTATTTTGTCGAAGCAATAAATGAAGTCAAACAATAAAACTGATTTTATTATTTTTGTGTTTATCAGCAGTTTTGTAGCGATAATTACAGTTTGTTAAAACAATTGGAATCACTTCTTTTTAGCCAGTGATAAGAGAGCTCTGAAGCAACCCAATTGTTTCTTGGCAGTCTCGTCTTGGATTCTCACTTCTGCTTTGTAATCACCCTAAAATATATAAAAATTAAAACAAAATTGATGATTAAACGCTTATAAACAAAGTTATGAAGGTCATATATACCTTAGCCAGCCATTTAATGATTCCGGGTGCTTGTGGAATCTGCACCGCGTAATTAACCGTGCCGTAGGTTCCAGCTTTGAATGGACAGTTACAGTCGCTTTTTGTTGGGAAAAAATCGCATATCTTTCCATGTGTCAATGATTTAAGAGAACAGCTGTCGTACGAACTGTATGAGGAATATGTTAATAAGTTAGATAAATAAATACTGTACTTTTAGTTTAAAAATCAGAATAAACAGCATTATACGAATTACTAACCAAGAACCAGCATTTTTTATGCATGGAATTTTCACATCAATTGGAAATATGACTTTAGTTTGTCTGTACATTTTGACGTTAATCTTTGTTTTTGGTGATAAGTCGCGAGTAATTGTCACGTTTGCGGTAATTTTTATGTTTCCAGGAATAGTTAGCGGCATAGGTGTGATGCTAAGCGTATTTATTTTAATCACGTCATCTTTTCCACCTTTTAAAACAAAAACGGTAATAAAAAAAAATAAAATAAAAAAAATAAAAAGACAATTTAAAAGTTAAATTTAAATACAGTATCATACCACAGTTTTCAAGCGTAAGTTTATTCCTAACGCCCAAGACGGTCGCAGCACCTAACAAAACTAACAGGATTGAAAGCTTAGACATTTTTAAGGTGTCAAATGAAAAATGAGTTTAGTTGCGATTCGTTGTATGTTTATATGCACTGACTTTTTTTATCAAAAAACAACTCGTGTACAGTGTAAGTGCGTAATAATAATTGTGTAACAAGTTAATTCGGTATCAGTTGATAATTGAGATATGATCCAACAAAATGTGACTGATTAAAAGACAATCAAATTGAAATATGGTCGAAGTGATTTAATTATAAAACACTTGACCTATTTTTTCTTGTGTTGCTTATCTAAATCAATAACTGTGTCTGCAGTTAAAATCTTAAGTTTGAGTTTTTTGACTGATAACCAAAAAGCACCAACAAAACCAACAACTTCAATTATTGTGTACCAATGATACTAGTTGTCCAGTAGGAATTCCACTTCATTAGAGGCTGTCAGGTAAACCTAAGATTTTAGTTCATATTCTAAATTTGTATGTCCAAAGATCAAATAAAGGAGAGATCTGCACTTTACAAAACTCAAGAGTAATCTGTTTATTTTGACTATTGACAAAGAGGGGTTGCTCAGGCAACGACATTGTTGCAGGGGCGCATGCTTTAACAGTCTTTAGGAGCGCAACACCAATTTTCTATATTATTTCTCATAAATCTATTGGTCTTTTGCTCAGGACAAAAAATGATGAATTCCAATAACTTCAGTAATCCATCTTTTCAATATAATTTGAATGAGAATTTAATACAACAAATTTATTCTTAGTTCTGTCATGAGAAAAATGTATACAACCATATCTCTCTTGAATAATTGTTTGTTAATCTTCTCTTTTCCAAAAAGCGCATCATCTTTATGACCAAACTCCTCATGCGTATTACCCATAAGGCAGATTAGGCACGTGCCAAGGGACCCCAGAGGTTTAGGACCCCACCTACCTTCCATCTTTTTTATAAAACAACAACATAATAATGTTATAAATAACTATTTTAAACTCAAAATTGTTCATTTTCTGCTAGAAATGGTTTATTTTTTGCCTAAAGAGTATGATGCGTCTGAAAATTAAAGTTTCGGATCAAACATTTGTTTAGAAAAAGTTTGTTTTTGCAAATAATGAGATTTGAGCACATTTTTGTACACTGGTCCGACCAAGAGGCCCCAACTAACTGTGATATAATGTGGAGTGTTTGACCGCTCCACCTTTTGTTTTACTTTTTCTATTGTTTGCGGTGATGCCTTTATCTGTGGCGCCACCTATGACAACTTTTTAAATAAACCACTCAGTTACGATTTGCATACCAAGATATCCGCAGCTTCTTTATTTCCGTAAACTACAACTTTTGTTGTTGCTATGAATCATTACGATGGCGCCAATTTTTCTTGTAGATAATTCCCACAAATTTTAGTACACACAATCTTTAGATGCAAGTTCGATCATCGAAAAGTTTTATTTCAATTAATGTAGTAGTAGCACCCAACATAATTTCTACTTCTAGTGCTAAAATAACCATCAGCAAAATTTTAAAACTGATTTCAGTTTCTCTTTCTTTGCTTACTAGAATAACGAGTAATTCCACATTCCTTAATCGTACCGCAACATTACACTACTGATTCAACTCTAATCTCGATGTAATTAAATCCATCTGTAATAAGATAATTACACGGCTATATCTCACTAATTGGCTGAATTACAATTAGTTTTATTATTTTCACAATTTTAATTACTTTAATGTTGGTAAATTTGAAACACAAACAGACAAATAACTTTTTTAGTAGATAATAAATAGATCAATCACCTTAAAATTATCATACGGAACTTAGAAGAGGAAAAAACACGAGCAAAAATTCTTGGTTCATTTCCTGACTTTTTTTTTTTCCTGAAAGGATTCAGTTAAAAGAGTGAACAAATGAAATGATCTGGTTAATGGCTTAGTTTTTCTTCTTATTTTTCATTCTGGTAAATGTATTTTTTTTTTTTTAAATAATACTTAGAGAGGGCGGGCATTTGTGACATCACACTTGGGGGAAATTTCTGGCAACTCTTTATTAAAGTATTCTGACCTCGTTTTCAAAGACCCCTCAAAATGACCTCACACCCTACATTTTTTTTAAAAGTTTCCTTTTCACATTTTTGGAAAATAAACTATAAATCATTAAATTTTTTTTTCGTTGCAAATCAGATGGGATTTCCCTCAAATTTTTAAAAATTTAAGAACATTTAATATTTAAAAAATGTATTACTAGAGGCTATAAAAGCATTTCAAAATACTATGTGTATACCATTGTTTATACCCTACTAACAACCAATACGAGGCCATGTGTGGAATGACGTCATTGGGTCACTGACCAAACGGTTCTTATAAAACTAGGTTTCTTCAGTCTAGAGTCGCATATTAAATCCAAGCAGTTTGTAGAGCAGGTGTGGAATGTTTGTAAGAATGGATGACGTCACAGAGTCCTTGACTTGAGAAGATTAAGTTTTGCTAACCAGATAATCATTTCAAAGCAAAATTTTCATAAGTTTAAGATGGTACTAATCAGTCCAATTGCGTCCATTGCTCTTCTCATACCCATCACAACAATGTTGCTTTTGCGTAATCGCGCTCCAAACGGACCACCAGTGCATCCAACACAAAGGGCAGCAGACGCTTACGATTACGTCATAGGTAAGTCGCAACGTTATATCCTCTTTGGGTTTTTGACTTGTGGGTCAGCCTGGAAAAAAACGGGAACTGTTTTGCATTTAAAACTCGCACGGCACGAAATTTTATTGCTAAAAATTCGATTTTAAAGACTTTTCTTTTCTGTGAATTTTCTACATTCAATAAATTCGCATAATGCCATGGCAGTGATTCAAAATTATTTTACACTATATACTTTTAATCTTTAAGGTCAACAGACTTGCTCATCCCTTTCAACTTGACCCAATTTGCTTGTTCTATTTATTATGCAGCAAAATAGCACTCACATATGTCATAATTGTTATTAAACTTGAATACGTTGTTTTGACACAATAAAAAACTAAAATAATTCTAATATTTATTTGTTTTTAATTTGTTTTTTTGCGTAAATATTGAACTACAATCAAATGTTTTTGTGTTTAGTTGGTGGTGGTTCTGCTGGAGCAGTCTTAGCTAATCGTCTATCAGAAGATCCTTCCGTTCACGTGCTACTCATTGAAGCAGGAGGTGATGAAACAATATTTACTGAAATTCCAGCATTAGCTGGTTATTTGCAGTTGAGTGATTTAGATTGGAAGTACAAAACTGTTCCTCAACCTGCGGCGTGTTGGGGGATGACCAATAGGGTAACTAAAAAAAAGCAATGTCATTAGAGCTTGTTTACAGTTGCATCGGCTGGTTTCTCTTGCAGCAATGCCTTTGGCCAAGAGGCAAAGTGTTGGGTGGATCGAGCACAATAAATTACATGTTGTATGTAAGAGGCAACAAGAACGATTACGACGCATGGGCAAAACTAGGCAACACTGGCTGGGCTTACGAAGATGTTTTGCCATATTTCCTCAAATCTGAAGACTTTAATTCGGTCACTCGCTCCGGAAATGGTGAGTGATATTAAGTAAAATGTATTTTTCCTTAAAATGTTTTTGCTGCTATAGTGAATTTGTATTTTTTTGGTTTTAAATTAAGAGTTATATCATCGCAAAGGAGGATATTTGTCAGTCAATGAAGCACCGTGGCATACTCCGTTAGCTCGTGCTTTTGTCGAGGCTGGAATAACACTTGGTTACCAAGAAACTGATATCAATGGTGCAAGACAAACAGGATTTACTGTCGCACCCGGCACTATCAGAAGAGGCGCTCGATGTAGTACTGCTAAAGCATTTATTCGAACAGCAAATGGCAGAAAGAATCTGCACGTGACATTGCATTCGCACGTTATGAAGGTCTGTAAATATTTGAAAATATATATCTAGTTCAAAGTACATTATGGTGACGGTCTGTAGATTCTTTTTGACACTCACAAACGAGCTGTCGGAGTGATGTATTATAAAGATGGAAAACAGCACGTAGCTGAAGCCAGACGTGAAGTCATTTTATCAGCAGGCGCTATAAATTCACCTCAATTACTCATGTTGTCTGGAGTTGGACCACGACAACATTTACAAGAGCTTGGAGTAAGGATTTTCTATTTACATCGTCGCTTTTTTTTAAAATTTATTTTTATAACTTTTAATTTTTTCTTAAAAAAAAGTATTGTTTTGTGTAGATTCCTGTGGTTGTTGATTTGCCTGGAGTTGGTCAAAACATGCAAGACCACATTGGTGCTGGGATTGTATTTACAATAGACAAACCAGTGTCTGTGGTTCAGTCAAGATTTGAAAATACTTTTTATGTCAGTCAATGGGGTTTATTTGGACGAGGTATTAAACTTTGTTGCCATATATTAATTTATTATCAATCAATTAATACATTCAGGACTTTGTGCAATGTTTTTTAGGACCACTGACGGTTCTTGGTGGAGTTGAAGGTTTAGCTTTCATCAACACACGCTATGCGAATAAATCTATTGATTGGCCAGATATTCAATACCATTTTATATCTGGGAGTCCAGCTGCTGATAGTGGACGCCAAATACGACGAATAATGGGATTTAGTGATGAGGTAAAGCTGGTTTACCAAAAAATACATTGAGGAAACAACTTTTCACTTAATCTTGTTTTTCGTTTTAGTTTTGGAACGGGTATTTCAAACCAATTTCCGGAAAAGATAGTTTTATGTTTTCCGTAACTCTTCTTCGGCCACTGAGCAATGGAACTATACGTTTACAAAGCTCAGATCCTTTTGATCCTCCTCTCATAGATCCTAAATATTTAACAAATCAACAAGACGTTAATGTCATGGTAGATGGTAAGTCAAATATTAACTTTTAAAAAGTGCCGTGCAGATCGTAAATACTTAAAAAAATTAACAAGACCGGATATTAATGATTAATGTTAACTCACAAAACAAATATTTGCGTTTTTCCTAGGAATCAAAGTAGCCATCGCTTTAGGTTACAGCGAAGCGTTTAAGCAATATGGTGCCAAATTACACGATGCGTTGTATCCGACTTGCCTACATGAGAAACCATACTCCGATGGTTATTGGGGATGTGTGGCAAGAACATACACATCTACGATTTATCATCCGGTAGGAACTTGTAAAATGGGACAAAGTTGGGATCCTTTAGCGGTAGTGGATCCTCATTTACGGTAGTAATTTGATGTTATTTAACTGGAATTTAATTTCTTTTCTAACATTATTTAATTTAACGTGTGTAGGGTATACGGAGTAAAAAATCTTCGAGTAATTGATGCGTCAATAATGCCTCTCCTTGTGTCCGGCAACACCAACGCTCCATCGATAATGATAGGCGAGAAGGGAGCGGATCTCGTCAAACGATATTGGAATAGACGGTGACAATTTGTATAATACACGATTTTAAAAATGTACAGACCTTTTCACAGTGTTTCTTCTTTAATACAATAAAAAGATAAAGTGATTTCCATACTTGTAATTTGTTTTTAAATATTAATTTAAAAGTTGAAGTTAATTACAAACACTAACTGCTTTTTAAAAGCTCTATACTGTATTTATGTATTCTTGAATATAAACACCACAATTATTGATCACCATAAAATGCAAGCAACAAGTCAAGTGAATAAATTATAAGCAGCTAATAAATAAGTAAATGCGTTATAAATAACGACGTGTGGGTCAATCTAGTTCAACACGGATCATTGCTGATAAGTCTGCTGGACACCATTGAAGAAAGAAACTCAAAATATGCAACAGCAAAGACAGCATCGTCTGCGTCAGGTGAAAACTAAGCTTTTGATTACAAAAAAATGTAAAATTAACGGCAAAGAGTTAAACTTTTCATATGTTTTTAAAATTAATTTTGCAGTATAAAATTTATCCAAGACGTAAAGTTGAGAATAATGCCAATAGACAGCTATGGCGCATTAAATGTCGAAATAGGGGCAGGTGTAACAAGCATTTTTGTAATTGCAAATGTGGTTCAGCATTAACGGGTCTCAACAAGTTTGGATCACAATATAATTGGATTCAGAAACTATTTTGGCTAATAGCACTATGCATAAGCTACGGGTTGTGCGTGTGGCAAGTTTATATGTCAGCTGTTCAATTTTTAAGTTACCCGATTGGAGTTGTTGTCACTGTAGAGCCGATTGAAAAGTTCAACTTTCCAGCAATAACCATATGTCCTAAAATGTCAAAAAGTTCCCAATACTTTCAATTCAATATACCGTTGTCGCAAAGGTGTAAAAATAAAAACTCAACGTGTTTTTCGTTGAAAAATACATTCAATATATCCCTCATTGATTTGTGGAACGATGAACAAGTGCGTATCATCAAGGAATACACAGGGGTAAATAAAAATAAATAAATAAACATTTTTTTTCATAATTTTAATTGTGTCGTATAATTTAGGACAGGACAGAAAAAGCAATATCAAAAACTGCAAAATTTTCATACGTTGATACCCACATTGGAAAATGTATCCTTTTATATCGTGGTAAGTTCCAAAAAATTGCTACATTTTGCGTGTTTTATTTACTATTCTTTTCTTTATTTTTTTATTTAGAAGAAAAGTTTATTTATTCTGGTAAAGGGAGAAAAAGGTGGACAATATATGTTGAAGGAATTAATACTTATTCTCAAAATACTTTTGATATGGTGGTAATAACATAATCACATTTGCATATTTATTTGCAGATATTTACACTTGTTTCTCTTAGTTTTCGCTTCATAGTTCAAAAACTGTTAACAGATATAACACGTATGGTGATCCACTTAATAAAAACAAATACTTATACGCAGAATTATACATGAAAAAAGTAAATTTAGGAAATTTAAAGTATAGAAATGATGGTTAACGCAAACTTTTTTTAGTTAAACAGAGTCAATTCAAAACAAAAGCCATGTTTGAAAGAAGATGACGCAGTGGACTGCATCAACAAATGTTTCGACAGCATGTTTAAAAATAAAAATATTGTTTGCAAGTATTTGTGACACGGTAATAATTAATATTTTTTATTAGATGTGTATTTTTTTTTTTTTTTTTAGATTGCCATATGCTGAAACAGTTGATCTTGATATTTGTGACACTCTTGAACAAGCAAACAATTTCCAACGACATGAAATTGACATGCAGCAAAAGTTAAAATGTAATTGTCCTCGAGCTTGTGAAACTATTCTGTACACAACTGACAATCAAATAATGAAAACCATAAATAATCGCAGTTTTGAAAATGCCTCGGTCATAAGCATGGTCATGTGGCGACCATTCTGCGATATTGTGACTGAATTTTTTGATTACACGTTTTCAGACTTATTGACCAGTTTGGCAGGCAATGTTGGCTTTTTCCTCGGCGTATCGCTTTTAAACATGTTTGAAATCTTTCATCGTAGTTTGGTTAAAAAATAGCCGAAAATGAATGAAAAATATTTATTCGCGTTCGAATATTTGAATATTTGAATTTCGCGCGAAAAACTTTCCGTTTTCAACCCTAATAACTGTCGTTGCACGAAACATAAAAAGATTCAAAATAACAAATAAAAATCTAAAAAATGTAATTTAAAAAATACAAAATACTCATTTTCCATTAAACTTTTTTTATTGTCTACAATCCGTCTGACTTACCAATTGTCTAGAAGCAGCACAGCGCTCATTAACCAACGAGAAGTAGGGCAGGATCTAGTCGCTATTTTTCATTCCTCCATGCTCGGGGTAGCCGGTGCACATGGTTGTTGAAGATTTATATTCAGATTCTACTATGTGCAGTCAAATTCCCGCACAGATGGGAGCCCACATAGACGTATTAAAACACTGGAAAGGTTAAATCACATTTAAAACCCAAATATTTTCTAATTTAACGATATTAAATTTCAAATTCCACTTCCAGAGGGCCCGTTGTTTGTCGGCACGTCAAATTTGACATGGAGGTATTGGAACGGTTCCGTTTGGCGTTTCGATGACTCGGATTCCGCTCCCGACATATTAAAATGCACAACTGGACGTGAATTGGAATGTGGTATTCGTGACGCGATTGTATTTGGTGAAAAAAAAGCCGTGTTGGCGCTTGAATCAGGTAATCGAATCACATTCACAACCGGTACCGGTTGTTTTTAACGTTTTTGTTTTGTTTTGTTCTAGGATCCGTCGAATACATCGAAGTGATCGAAGATTCAGCAGCGGGAGATGCGAGTATACTCGCGAGTGTTGCGTATTGTTGCGACCATGATGACGCAGTACAGGGGATCTGTTTGACAAGTTGCGCCACGAAATTTGTTACTGGAAGTTGGGACAGATCGTAGGTTTGGTATTTTAATCGAATAAACGTATGATTAATCTTTTATTTTTATTTTTACAGAATTAAAATATGGGATTTGGAGTCGTGCGCTAGTTCCTTCACGTACAGAGGTAATTTATTTATTTATATATTTTTAAATTTATGCAATTTAGGATTTAATTTTGATTTTGGTTTGTTTTTCAGATGCACACGCTCATATAATTTGGTCCGTTGCTTGCCATCCTGGGGAGCCGCACATCTTCATTTCAAGTGCACAGGTTTAATATTTTGATCGGTTTAAATTTGTGATTTATTTATTTATTGGTTTGTTAATTTTTTTTTAGGATGGTAGTTTGCGATTGTGGGATTCACGGTTAACACGACCAGCGGTTGAAATTGGTAAACAGATTGGGAATCGCATTGTGACGGCGTTAGCGTGGAATCCTTTAAACAATAATTGTTTCGCTGCTGGAGATGAAACTGGCAGAGTCTTTGTATTGGACACACGTGGAAATAAAGCGATATTGAATTTAGAGGTGCATGAGCACCGGATTAATAGATTAGAATTTGCTCCTCACATGTAAGAACAAAAATATTTGAGTTTTAAACCAATTTTTTTGTTTTAATTAATTTTTATTTGACAGTTCAAATTGCGTAGCAACTTGCGCCGATGAAACTCCCGTTTACGTCACCTCTATTGAAGGATCAGCCGAAAAAATGTAAATTTATAGGGAATTATTACGAAGTTATTTAAAAATTTAATTTTTTTTTTTGTTGTAATTTTAGATATGAAGACGATTCTCATAATGATTTTGTTTGTGGTCTCAGCTGGCATCCCACAAGCTACAAACTATATTCATCTGGTTTTGATTCACAAATTAAAAGTCATAGAGTTGAGCAAAACATGAGTTGTAACGACGCTACCGATTAGCTTATTTTAAAAATTAACATTTTTTCATTCTTTTGTTATCATTCAGTTATAGAAATAAATATTTTTACACGGCGAAATCGGGCTAAAGTTTGTTTGTGTAAATTGCTTTTATTTTATTTCATTTTTTGGAATTATTAAACTTAGAAAATCAATTTCATTGCCATTATTTGATGAGAGTATAGGTCTGCGAGTAGACGACTGGAGTTAGCATCGACTTGTGCTCCTGGCGACATAATCGATGTGAAAAGCAAAGACGTCATACTGTATAGTGCGTGGTTTGTGTTTTCTTGCTTTAATCTCTCCTTTCATTCATCCTCAGTTTGTTCATTCCAAACTTTAGCCAAATTCCTTTCGTTCCATATTTAAAAAACACACGAGGTTATGTAAGTTCCACCTTGAAAATACTATTCATAATATTTAGGCATTCGATCGAGACATCCGGATCACCTTAAACCCACTGGATCGACCCCCGGATACTTAAGTATCGAAAGGATAAAACAAAAAAAAAAATATACAATATCATAGAAAATTCCTTCGCGTCGTAATTTGAATCGAAAAAGGAGGAAAAAATTGAAGCGATGCAGTGAAGTTGTCCGGGTAATGCCGAGTAAAGTAAGTTAAAAAAACAATCAATTAAAAAAATGTCAATAATTTCAGGTAAAAACGACGTCATATGGCATCGAGTTCATTGAGTCAAGAAGATTTCGAAGTCGATTACGAGGCGTCGGCGCGAAGAACACGAGTACGAACTGCTCGTGCGCGAAACGTGAATGCAGCACGACCGGCTGTTGAAGCCGCGCCTGACGCCGCCGACGACGGCGCAATTACAGCGGCCGCCGTGGACGGCGCTTTTCCCGGTGAACATGACGCCAGCCCCAAACCGCCGAGTTTGAGGCCCAAAGATAAACGGCCCGTGCGACCCAACCACATGTCGAAGGGAAAGCAGCAACGTGATCGAAGGAAGTTGAGGGAAAAGAGACGTTCGACGGGTGTCGTTCATTTACCTTCGACCGAAGTAAGTTGAACAAAATTAATTCTAAAAAAATTAAATTATTACTAGAATTTGACAAATTAGCTTAATATTTATTGCTCGATATAAGCATCAATTGCATTTTTCTTAACGACACTTCACATTTCTTGCCACATCATCGCATTTTTTCACAAATTGTTCCGGAATCTCCAACTTGATTTCCTATTTATGGAATTTTCAATACGAAATGCAAATTTTTTTACATTTTTGATGGATTTTTAATCGTTGTTTGGGTTCAAACGGTTTAATGCGGTATCTTTACCGCATTTATTCTCATTATTTACTAATAAATCATCGTGGAATGATTAATAAGCTATTAAAAATTCAACACAAATTATATTGCGAGATTAGATTTGCTATTTTTGATGCTTGGACCGGTAAACGACCTTCGTGAACGTTAGAAATTCACTTATAACAACGTTAATTACTCGTTTGTTTGTTTCTCTGACCAATGACTCAACACATGTTGTGAAATGTCTTTGAAAAGGTTTTTGGGAATGGCAAACTGCTTTTAATATCCACAATGGTTATTTCTGTGCTGTGTTGTGCAACACGGGCTCGCGATAATGTCCTTTTTAATTGCTGTAAATATCTAACATCCAGATTTAACATGTGGTTCCTTTTTAAAAAAAAAACAACATATTATTGTTAGTGTTATTACACCATTAATTTTTTTTGTGGTTAACCTTTAAAATGCCCTTGGAATCCCAGGAATTTTGCGGACCTTCATACATTGACCCGCGTTGTATAAAATAATTATTAATTGATATAAAATTTTCATGATTAAGCGGAATGATTGAGATGTAAATGCATTTTTGATGTTGGTTTGTTTTTATTTCGGTGTCTTCGATGGAAATAAAATTAAAGTAAAGTGAAACTAGTCCACATTACGTGGTCCCCGGTGTTTTATTATACACCGCCTTAATTCTCAGGTGTTTCCTGCGACTCCTTTGTCGTAAAGAATGTGAAAGTTTATATATCATGAATCACGAGAGAATAACCAGATCATAAATCAGCCTGAGTTACGCTGTAAATGTGAATGTGCATCAAAATTCAAGGGGCAAACAAATGTGACTCGAGAATAATTGAATTAAAAGGGACACGTAACCGGATTATAGCATTTTCCTCGTGAATATGGAAATTTTATGTTTATTAAAAAAATAATTTTTTTTTAGAAGAAACAACTACAATCATGAATTTTTAATTTTATTTATAGAGCACAGGTGGCAGCACTGGAGAGGATGAAGACGAGCTTTTATCTCTGAATACTGAAACGAAAAAAAATACATTATACAATGAATTTGTAGACAGGGAAAATAACATTCAAAGTGTTCATCCGGAACCGAAATTCTCAGCCCGAAGAAGGAAAAGGTTTTTTTTTTTTTTTTTTAATTTATTTTATGGAATTTTAAATTTAAATTATTTTTTTGTTGAATTTTTAAAGTCCTTCTGATTTGGAAGCGGATGACGAAGATAATCAGGATTACGACAGCACCGTCAATCAATCGAATTCTAACGCTAGTTTAGCTCAAGAAGAATCATCTTGGTATAGAGCATCCAATGGCCGACCTCAAACACCTAGCACCGAAAACCTAGAAGAGGTAATGCATCATAATATTTTTCATCGTGTTTAATTAATGAATTAATTATTTTTAGTTGCTCGAAAGGGCGAGAGAAGAAAACAAAAATCTGCTAGAACTACTCGAGAAGAAAGATGAAAAGATTGTACAGCTGGAAAGGGACGTTACCAAGCTGAAGAAAGTGCGTTTTAATTTAATTTTTAATTTTAATTTATTAATTTAAATTATATTTTCATGGTTTAAAGGATCTTCAATCAAGCGGCACCGATTGTGATAAACTGAAAGAAGAAAACACAGCTTTAATCTGGTCGTTGTCGCAGCTCTCGGTTAAATAAGAGATTATTGCGTGGAAAAATGTTAAATTTTTCTGTTAAAATACTTTTGATTAATAATCATGAGATTATGGGTGATAATAATTTTTAAGTGAATTGTGAATAACTGAAAAGTTGTGAATTTTTAAACATTACGCTGTACATAACATTGCCAAATGTTTCTACAGTTTACTATTTGGTAAAAGAAGAAAAAAACAAAACATAAAAATATATCTCAATATTATGCTTAATGTTTTTAAGTTATTTTACTATTATTATTATTATTATTATTACTATTGAAAGTTAAGCGGAAATTGTTACAGGAAAATGGTTGTGCAGTTGAGATTAACCTCAATTTGAAATGAGAATTTGTTTTTTAATTTTAAAAAGTGCTGGTCAATTGAAATACGTTTTAAATTGAATTTCGGAGCTGTATTTCACGTGTGAATTTAGAAACAGGTGGTTTTATTTGTTTTTAATAACAACTAACATCAAAAACAATTAAAAACCAATTCTGCTTCCACCTTTGATGAAACGTAGTTATTAATAGCACTTGCAATTAAATTAGATCCACTATTGAGATTATTAAAAATATAGTTTAAGATTTTTTTTTTGTTTTTTTAAATAAAAAAAAAAGAACAAATTTTAAATTATGTATATATAAATATATTTTCCTACTCTGCTAACGCTCAAATTTTCAGCTTTTTTGTTTAGAATGTAGGATTAGAAAATGAAATTTAAGAATTACTCATCACAAAAAACAATTATTTTAACATTGTGAATATATTAGCGGCCTGTGCTTAAATTAATCACGTTATATTTTGTGCCAAACGTTTTGACATTAACGTATACATATAAATCTGCAATCGCTAGATCTTTTCCACACTATAATTTCATAGTTGTAATAACTGCAAAAAAAAATTACAAAATTAGGTAAAATTATATTTATTATCAGGTATACATAAAAAAGAATTAAATATAAATTAAATAAGTTGAGGTATTATTTATCGGCGTATTGTGAAATTACCATATCTGTAATAAGTGAAAAAATATAATTATTTTTCATATTTAAAATGCACTAATTTGTTAAACGCACTTTGCCAGAGATGCAACTGTTAAAAGTGCAAATAATGTTTCCAAAGCTAATAAAGTAAGTTGTATTGCATTTGTGATCACCTCTATCCTCAGTACATACGTCTGCCAAAATAAAAAATAAAGAAATCCGAACACGGCAGGAAGAGTTAGTGCCAAACTGATGAGAATAGAATCAGCCTGTTCAGTCAAGTTTCCTTTTTGCCCCATGAAATTGCGAACTGCTTCAACACCAGATGTAAATAACAGCAGAATTATTTCCAATGCCAAGTTGCCAGTAGGATAGGGCAAGATTATGCCTGTAATAACAAGTAATGTGTTAATTAACGGTTCACTTTTGTACAGGAAAACAGTGCCGCCCCGTGCGGGTGTGCAGGTTGTGCCCTGCGCAAAGGTGCTTGATTAAAAGGGCGCCATTTTAATAGTAAAGTTTTATACAATATACTGAATAAATAAAATTTCCTTTCATTTTAATTTGCAAATTACATTTTATACGGGTGCTGAAAAATAACTTTGAACAAAGGCGCATCTTGCTCACGGGGCAGCACTGCAGGAAAATACGAGAATTTGACTTTATTCTCCAGTTTCGAACCTTTATACATGAATATTACTGTTTGTCCAATAAATATAAATGCTACGTAATACCACACATGCACTGTTAAAAGGATTTGATATGGTAATGAAGATAGCTATAAGTTATTAAAAGTATTATTAGAACTCTATGGATAATTGAGCGGTGGTGTATCCAAATGTAAATAATTTTTTTTTTTTTTCTCCGTTGAAAATGCCAAAATTTATTTTTTTCTGGAACACCAGACGTTTGATTACCCTTTCACGAATGTCTGTAAAAAAAAAAATTATATGATTAAAATGGCACTGTATTTATTTACGAGCGGTACAAACCTCCTTGAAATGCCAACATATTCGGAAAATGTTTACTTTAAATATGGTATATAATTACATTTCCCTCAAGTGCAGTACCTAATGATATCATTTTTTCCATGAGGTTACCTCAGTTGGCTAAACAACAAAACATTAGAAGTTACTAATTCCTGTATAGTTGTGAATGTGTGTGTTATATTCAGTTTTACATCGGTAGTGTGTTTACAACTGTACTGGAACATGAAGATAATCCAGAAAGCAACAAAGGTATTCCGTAATGAAGGAAGTACCAATTAATCGTGACCACAATTCCATTCGGGAATTAAATCACGTTATCACAACTTTTGCATTTATGTTCCGAAAGAAAATACATTCATTTGAATGAAAGAAAAATGTATATGAATTTTTGTAGATTAAAAAATAAAAGAAAAAAAACTAAAAACGAAGTATACGTTGTTTTTGAATGGAAAAAAATAAATAAACTGTAGAAAAAACAAACAATAGTGCAATGTCTTCGCATGTCGATCCCCACCATGGTGCTATTCTAACTGCCAGCAGGACTCAAAGACACTGACAGTGAGACACAGTGATGACAACAGCAAGAACACACAAACATTTTTAAAAAAAATTTTTATAAAATGTTTTAAACAGAATTAAAAATCATGTGTTTATTTCCGCTTTAAATCATTCAAATCGTAATATTAATAGTTAAACTTTTTTTGTGATGGATATTTTATCTTCCCGGTAGATGGCGAAATTTTAAGCATCTCAAGCTCGATCCGCCATTTGTGCCTTAATAATCGTTGTAAGAAGATGAGTGCCGGTCCCACAGTGTACAGCCGATGGATAGTGAAGCAGGTATTTTCTCGGAATCATTTGCGTTTATTAACTACACCAAAAACACGTTGCACGTAGCCAAAATCGGTATAAAGGTGTCAAAAGTCTTAAATATAAATTAAAACATATGGAGCTGGGGCTAACAAGTTGAATGACCTTTCTTTAAACTACAATTCCCAACATCTTAACCAAAACCCCGAAAAACAATTACCGAGTAAGCGAATACGAATCATTTTGACGTTTGTTAAGCGTGAATCCTTTTATCCCGTACGAACATTACGATCTACGGCAATTTGACCGGACCACGTGGAGCTACGTGGCAATGGCAGTGAATTGAAAAAAGTCGAAATTGGGGTCAAATTTTAAAATATTTTAAATTTATTTTTATGTTTCATTTCTAGGTGTTGTCAGGAGATACTGTTGTGATCCGAGATAAACCACGATCTGGTCCACCACCAGAATTAACCGTGAGTTTATCCAACATCATTTCTGGCAAGTTGGCTCGCAGACCAAATCCACCAAATGTCCCCGAGACTAAAGACGAAGTATAAATTTTACGGTTTAAATAATTAATTGTGAATATATAAAACAAATTTTTTTTTGTATTTAAATAGCCGTTTGCTTGGGAAGCGCGTGAATATCTGCGGAAGAAAATAATCGGCAAAGAAGTGACGTACAGTCTGGATAAAAAGATCCCAGGGGGAACACGTGACTGCGGTTATGTGTACTTGGGAGGCGATATTACCGGAGAAAATGTTGCGCACGCTTTAGTAGTTGAAGGACTGGTTGAAGTTCGTAAAGGAGGGCTTAGAGCATCGGAGTAAGTTTATTCAGACGTGGAAAATTAATGGAAATTTTAATTTTTAAATTTTTTTTGTAAAGGGAATATCAGAAGTTGTTGGAGCTTGAGGAGCAAGCACGCGCTGCGTCGCGGGGAAAGTTTTCTTCAACAGCCGACGAAAACATTCGTAATGTGATTTGGAACTTGGAAAATCCATCCGCTTTCGTGGCAACCCACAACAAACCCGTCAGTGCTGTTGTTGAGAATGTGCGTGATGGTTGCACCGTTCGAGTGTTTGTTTTGCCGGAATTCCAATACGTGACTATAATGATGTCAGGAATAAGGGTAATTTTTGTTTATAATTTTTTTTTTAAAGTTATTTATTTGAATTTTTTTAATTATTTTTTTCAGACACCGATGTTCAAAGTGGGTGAAGAAAATAACGCCGAAGAATTTGCGGAAGAAGCGAAGTTTTTCACCGAATCGCGGTTGTTGCAACGTGACATTGAAATCAAGTTCAATAAAGTGTTGAGAAATAACATTTTCGCGACGATAATTCATCCAGTACGAATTTAACAGCTTAATTACACAAATTTAAATTTTTTAAAATTAACTTTTGTTTTTTTAGAATGGTAGCATTGCTGAACTTTTGGTCAAGGAAGGTTATGCGCGCGTAGTAGAGTGGACGTTGCCTCATTTGGATGCGCAGGAACAAAGCAAACTAAGAGCGGCAGAAAAGTAAACGTTTTTTTAAAAAATATAAGTTTAAAAGTTTTCTAAAATTGACGCTGTATTTCAGACATGCCAAGGAAAAGCGTTTGCGTATTTGGAAAAACTATGTTCCGTCAGCCAACGATACCGATATTAAAGAGAAGAAATTCGAAGGCAAAGTCGTGGAAATTGTAAATGCTGACGCGCTGGTTCTGAAGGTGGCCGATAACAACACATTGAAGAAAATTTTTTTAGCCAGTATTCGTCCACCACGTTTGACAGATTCGCAACCGCAAGAAAGTGCTAAAGACTCTAAGGGGAAGCAGTTTCGTCCTCTTTACGACATTCCGTACATGTACGAAGCCAGAGAATTTCTCCGACAAAAACTCATTGGCCGAAAGGTTAAAATCCGCAACAACAACCCCAAAAAAAACGTTTATCTGAATTTTGCGCTTCATTGCAGGTCGATGTTAACATTGATTACATCCAGCCGAAATCGGAGTCGTTTCCGGAAAAAGTTTGCTGCACGGTGTGTGTAGGCGGATCGAACGTAGCCGAAACTTTGGTACTCAAGGGCTTGGCATCGGTCATTCGTTATCGAATGGATGATGACAAACGCTCATCTCGTTACGATGATCTGCTAATAGCCGAAGAGAAAGCAATGAAATCTAAGAAGGGAATCCACAGTGGCAAGGAATTGCCTAAAAACCGCGTGGCTGACATTTCGGGGGTATTAATCGTTAGATTTATCATTACTAGAAAAATTTTGATAATTTTTTAAATTGTTTTAGGATTATGCAAAAGCTAAACAATTCTTTCCATTTCTTCAACGTGCCGGCAGAAGCAACGCAGTAGTTGAATACGTTGCGAGTGGTTCGAGGCTTCGATTGTACGTTCCCAGGGAAACTTGTCTGATCACCTTTCTTCTGGCTGGTATTAATTGCCCCAGGATTACTCGTCCAGGACCAAATAATACTACTTTTGATGGTGAAGCGTATGGAGTTGAAGCGCTGGAATTCACTAAGGATTTATGTCTTCAAAAAGAAGTAACATATTTGAAGCGTAAAAGTATTGAAAAGATTACAATTGCTTAATGATTTTTTTTTTTTTAGGTTGAAATTGAGGTGGACAACATGGATAAGATTGGAAACTTTATTGGATGGTTGTGGATCGGTGGAAAGAATTTGTCCGTCGGATTGGTCGAAGAAGGTTTATCATCGGTTCATTTCACTGCCGAAAGAAGCCAGTACTTCCGAGAATTGCAAATCGCCGAAACCGCAGCAAAAGATAAAAAAATAAAAGTAAGAAAAATTAGTAATTTAATTTATGATAAATTATTAATTATTGTATCGTTAGATGTGGGCTAATTACGAAGAGCCTAAAGAAATTGAGGTGAAAGAAGAGGTGAAAGAACGACTTCCAGCTTACAAGAGCGTGTTAGTGACTGCTCTTCATCCCGATTTCTCGTTTTACGCGCAACAAACGGACCAGGGCGCACAATTGGAGCAATTGATGAATCAGTTGAGAGAAGAGTTCACGTCGCGTACTCCAGTCGCCGGTTCTTACAACCCTAAAAGAGATGATCTTTGTGCGGCGAAATTCACGGACGGCGTTTGGTACAGAGCAAAAGTCGAGAGCATTTCCGGCGGGAACGTGAATATTTTATACGTGGATTACGGAAATGTTAGTCTCGCATTTCGTCGTATTATAAATTTTTTTTTTATTATTATTTTGTTTTTGTTACAGCGCGAGGCTACAAACTCCACAAAACTTGCGCAGCTCCCCACGACGTTCCACGGGATTGCACCATTTGCACATAAATATTCATTGGCGTGTGTTACGATTCCCAGCGACGTAAGTTGAGCATTTAATTTTAAATGTTCTCATTTGATAATTCGTTTTGTTATTTAACAGCCGGATTCGCGGGATTCGGCTTTTCAAGCTCTATTGGAGGATATTGTAGACAAAACATTCATGATGAATGTTGAATATCGGCAGCCTGGGATGGATTTCGTCTCCATGATTATTCCCGAATCGCGTGACGATGTGGCCAAATTATTGATAAGTGACGGAATACTTATTGTTGAGATCAGAAAGGAGAAGAGACTTCAGAAACTGGTGCGTGTTAATGTGGTGAAGATATTTATTGAAATAAAAACTTAATTGTTTTTGTTTTAGGTGGGAGAGTATAAACAGGCACAAGAGCAGGCTAAAAAGAAAAGGGTATGTTGTTTATTGATTAAGTAAATATCATATTGAGTATTTTTGTTTTTTGTTTTAGTTGAATCTGTGGTGTTACGGCGATTTCACCGACGATGACGCGAAGGAATTTGGTTACAAACGTTAAGAAAATTCAACGTTATATTTTGAAACAGCACATAGTTTTCTGATCAAAATTTGTTTTTTTTTCACTTTATTATTATTATTATTATTATTATTATTATTATTTTTGTCGTGCTAAAATAATTCGTTATTCTATGAATGAAATCATGATATTGTTTTCTTTTTCTTTTTATTATTTTTTTCATTTTTTTGGGATTATTAGGGTTATAACTGTTTTGCAGACATGACAACTGTTAATCCGGTTGTGTAAATTGAGCAAATTATATGAATTATTATTTGTACAATATTCATTGACATTTTATTGTTACAATTGTATACAATTAATGAAATCTTGTTTAACAAAAATTTTCGTATTACTGTGAATTTTAAGAGAAAAAGAAGCAAAAAAAAAAACAATTGTACATATTTTTCATATGGTGCAATAACAATGGAATCATGGAAACTCATTGCTCAAAATATCCTTTTTTTTTTTTTTTTTTTAGGTTAAAAATAAAAATAGAAGATAAAATATACTTCAATTGCTCGTGTTGCTGCTGTATATTTTAAATCATTGTGCCGGTGGAAAAAAATAAAAACGTTTTTATGTAAACAAAAACTAAATGGTTTCAAGATTTCTTTAAATTTTTCAAAATTACACCAGGACATAAAGATGAACAGAAAAGTGACCAAGGCCTTGCAGAAACATACAGTCTGTTACAAAATTATAAGGACAGTCAATTTTTTTTAATATTTTTTTTTTGTGAAAGTTGGGATATTTTTTTTTTTATATACATAAAAATAAGATTAAAACAATGGTTTCCACCAAATTTCAGAATAATTTAACAATTAGTTCTCAAGTTAAAATTTTTTTGTGAATCAATCACGTTTTTAGCTGTTACATAATTATAAGGACAGTACTAAATGTTTGAAAATTGGTAGGGTTAATACTTTGTAGAACCATCTTGGGCCTGAATGTTTGGCATTGTTTGTACAAGTTTTTGAAGTTGGTCAATTTTAATTTCTTTCCAAGCATCCATTATTTCTTCTTTCAGAGCATTTACATGCAGAAATTGCCTGTTTTGGCGATACACAATCCTAGTCATAAGTTTCCTTAGATTTTCTTAAGGGTTCAGATCAGGACTCTGTAAAGGCCACCCTAAAACCTGAATGTTTTCATCACAGAACGATTTTTTTTTGAGGATTTAGACACAAACTGGAGCATTGACTTGTTGAAATGTCCAATTATCACCACCAATCAAGGGTCCAAAAGCAAATAAATTATGTTTAAGAAGTTTTTGATACTTCATGGAATCCATTATTCCTTCAATAACAGCAATATAAGTTTTCCCATTGAATGCTAATGCACCCCACACCAGAACCCACTCACCACCCATTTGACGACTTATTTTAACTCTTGTGCCCAAATCATGGCATCCATAACCATCTGGGCCGTCTAGATTCCATTTCTTTTCATCAAACAAATCAACTTGTTTTCACTTTGTTGTCCAGCTCATTACAGAATGGGCCCATTGCAATTGTGCTTGCTTGTGTGCAGAAGTCAAATTTGGTTTTTCTTTCATCTTGCAGTATTCCACTATTTTTTAAAGTTTGCTAAACTGTTGTATGAGACACATTTTTTGATAACTGAGCTGCTGTTTGCCTTGTTGACAAATCATTGTTTGTTACAAGTCTAAAAATTTGTCGTTTATTTCTTGTTGATAGCTTGGGTTTGCAACCACTACGTTTGTTTTGACCATGTTCTCTTTTTTGTTCAACACATTGGCCACAGCAGTATAATTGTTCCAATTTCCCTGTAGCATTTTCCAGTACCATGCAGTTTATAAATTTTCAAAAATTTTAAATTCATTGAATTCAAAATTGCACAGCATGCTGTTTCACTAACATACACAGTTATTTTTAACCATTGACGACTTAATTTTGGCATCATGGAACGTTCCAGTATGATTTTAAATTATCCATAAACCAAAATTTGAGTTTTAATGTAAAAAAAACTGCCCTGTCCTTATAGTTATGTAACAGCTTAAAATACAATTGATTCACAGAAAAAATTTTAACCTAAGAACTATTTGTTAAATTATTCCGAAATTTGGTGGAAAACATTGTTTTAACCTTATTTATGTGTATGTAAAAAATAAATATCCCAATTCTCATCAAAAAAAAATTATTAAAAAAAATTGACCATCCTTATAGTTTTGTAACGGACTGTAATTTATTTTACGATTTCAACACTAGAAGTCTCTGCGAGTCGACTGCAGAGAGCCGATTTTGATTAAGGCTGGTCCTGGTCGTCGTTCGGTGGATATTTAGACAAGTGGTTTTTCGCTTATCATGCGGCCAGATGGGGACTTTCTTTGGCTATGTTTACTTTACTTATCTCATCAGATACTGTAGAAATAGTGTTGTTTTAGTGCCATGAAAATGGAAGTACAGTTACGTGTATTCACACTAAATTGTTGGTAAGTTTTATTGACATGGGCATATGCTGCTGGGTCATTTTTTAAGGCTAAGCCGGAACTCAACTAACCTACATTCTATACAAATATTTTTTTGTTGAAAAAAGGATCGTTATGGTGTTTTGTTTTAATTTAATTTGTAAGTTTGACTTTAAAAAAAAAGCGGTTTTTTGAATTTTAGGGGCATTCCAGGGATAAGTGCGGATCGAAATGCACGCATTGTTGCTATAGCAACCGAATTAGCAAGAGGAGGTTACGATCTAGTTGCACTACAAGAAGTAAGCAATAAAACGCCATTAATCTAAATTCCAGACATTTCAAGATCAAAATATGTCATGTTTTGGAACGTCACGTGGCTTTTAAGCCCTTAATCATTCAAATTTAATTACTTAAATGACCGTTTATTTTAATGATTAGGTGTGGAGTTATTCGGATTATGAAACGATTGCCAGAAAAGTGTTTCCTTCCATGCGCTATTCTTATTATTTCAGAAGGTAATGTTTTGGATTTGGTGATTTATTGATTTGTATTTGTATTGATTTTTTTTCCTTTTTTTTGTTTATTTAAATAGTGGATGTTTAGGTTCGGGTCTATGTATTTTTTCGAAGGGGCGAATAATAGATGCTTTGTTCCAAACCTGGCCCCTGAACGGTTATGCCCATCGAATACAACACGGGGATTGGTTTGGTGGCAAAGGAGTGGGACTTGCCAGAATTTTCTATCAAGGAATACTTATCAATTTCTATACTGCACATGTAAGAGTTTGTAAAAGAAGTACTTTCCCACCCTTATCGTCTTCACCTAACACAATCCTGGTGTTGTATTTGAATATAACACCATGGTGTTATTTTCGGGTTAAGACGGGAGCAGTTCAATCTAGGATGGTGCAAGAGTGTATTTACCCTTCTTTGTGTAAAAAGGATAACAACTAAATGTTTGTGCTAAATGACGTTTTTTTTAAAAACAAAAAAACTACTCATTATTTTGCTTAAAAGGTGCATTTTTGCAGAAAAAAAATGCAGGTGAAGGTGGAAAAAAATACAATTTAGGCAAAACTGCATTTTTAAAGCTTAAGACTGCATTTTTAAAGCTTAAGACTGCATTTTAAAAGCTTTAAACTGCAGTTTAAAGCTTTAAAGTGTAAAGCTGCCTTTTAAAGTATGAAATTATAAACTGCATATTTAAGTAAAATACACGATTCCACGACACTACTGCCAATGCAGAACCGCCAAGGTTTTTACCACCACCTCAAAACTGCCAAATTTTTACTGCCAATCCCTGTATTGCGTTAGCGGTAATTGTTTGGCGGTTCTGGGATTGGCGGTAAAAAATTGGCGGTTTTGAGTTGGCGGTTCTGCATTGGCGGTGGTGTCGTGCTACGAAAATACACTGATGAATCAATCCAGATGCCATATACAAGTAAAAATTGCATTCATTCTTTAGAATTTGTAAGCCCTGTTGTTGTTTGTTATTTTGTTATTTATGTAAAAATGGTTTTCTAATCTTTTCCAGCTTCATGCTGTGTATAATCACAGCAACGATGAATATCTGTCCCACAGGGTGTGTCAGGCATTCGAATTTAGCCAGTTTGTATCTTCCACATCATCTAACTGTGATGTAGTTATCGTAGCGGGTGACTTTAACGCTGAAACCGTTGACGTTCCTTATCGCCTTATTTGCTACAACGCCAATTTACTCGACGCTTTCAAGCAGTGCGAAAAGAAGGATGTAGGAAATGGAGCTACTAACGAAACTAAAAGAAACAGCTACACTCCATCTTCAATTCTTGAAAAAAACCCATTCGGGAGACGAATAGATTACATTTTGTATAATTATCATAACGGTAAACCTATTCGCTTTTTTTTCTTTCTTAGTAATTTCACTTTAAATATATTTTCAGGTGCCGAGGTTAAAGTTTTAGCGTCCAGTTTGCCGCTAGACAAAATTCCCGACCTGGGATTGTCATATTCCGACCACGAAGCTGTTTCTGCTACATTAAATATCACTAAATCTGCTTCTAGTAAAAAATTATTAGTTTGTATTATACTAATGTATTATACTAATGTATTTTTATTTTCAGTCAAAAAAATGGAAATGAGTATTGCTGATCGAATTAGTGCTTTAGAAGAAACAGGACGAGTAATAGTTAGCGATTTTCGACGGTTACAGAACGATAAAATCATGTATTACGTTGCTTTTGCATTGTTATTCTGCGTTGTTTTTGGAACCGTGCATTTGCAACTTCCATACGGCTTACAAGTACTGAATTTTTTTTGAATTGTAAGTATTTATATTTTATATTAATTCATTTTGTGTATATTTAAGGCTCTACTTGGAATTTTACGGGTGATTCTATCCATTGGGATGGTGTTTTGTTTTATTATGGCAACAGTGTGGAACCGGACTGAAGTAAATGTACTTACAGCTACAAACAGCAGTGTGGATATTTTGATCGATTTTCTGCGTAGTGAAAACGAAATTGTGCGTTCAGCTGGTGATGCCACACTTTCGGTTTCAGACAGACTTTAGAGAACGGGCTTTTTAAGACGAAATATAAATATCTGTATTTTTTAATCATGCATATATTATTGTTCACCAGTCATGCCACATTTTTGGCAATATCTTGAACAAGAATTTTTATTGATTTAAATAACTAATATATAATAATTGCATATCCACACGTTTACGTTTTTTTTATTGTTATTTATTTACTTTAGTACTAACTTAGGACAAAGCCGCGATTTTTCTGTTATGCTCGATACAAAAAGTGTTTTGAGGCTTGATTGTACGTAAACATGTAGAAAAAATGTAACAAATTCAATCTCCAGATATTTTTAGGCGATTTGTATCACGTGGTTATTGAAAACGTGGCCGAGTTTAACGGGTTGATTTTAAAAAAGATTGTTTTAGGTAAATCATACCTGCTCAATTTAGTTAAGAATTTTTGGGTTTATTTTAATATACCATACTGTAATTATTACAATTATGACAATTTTAGTTCGATACATTTTTAAGTAACCTTTTAAAAATGTACTTGTAAATTGCTCCAATGAAATGCTCTAACTATTGTCACGTTGAAAAGCTGCCTGAGTCTTTTCCTGTAATAAACTTGCTTTGCCAAAGCAAATTGCTATTACCGCTGGTGCAAATTAGAAATGTTAAAACATCATAGCCATTACACAAATCATTTAATTGTACACAACATGAATCGCATATACAAGACGTTTTACAATTAAGTTACTTAAAGTTTATACGACGTTGGAACATTATTTTTAGTTCTCGCTAATCTACTTTTAATAATTATAACGATTATTTTATAAGTTAGAGAGAAAAAAACAATTCACACTCATGGTATTCATACTTGCAAATACAGCGAAGAATTCCTAATTTCTATATTACGAATATTAATAAATCATTTAGTATTTTTGGACCCATACAGTTTAAATATTGTTAGGATTATTTATTCACGTTCATTATCATGTTCTTGGATTTTTCTTAAAGCATTCGTAACGATACATAAATCTCCCTTGAGTTCACTGACGATACTCGCAATTTTTTGAGTTGAACTGAGAACTTCGACAGTTTGAGTGTAGGGATTGTAACGGACGCCAAAAGGCCTGGTGATGGTGTCAGCAAATCCCCTGGAAAGATAAAATGGTGGGGGTTAATTCGAACTAAATAAATGATGTAGGTACCTCATTTTATCTTTTGCTGTTTCAAAAGAATCTGAATGAAAATAGACATCTTGGAAAGTGGTAATTAAACATTCTTGTTGACAAGTTCGTTCGGGTTCAAATGGGAGGATTACTGCTTTGTCAGACAATGCATGCTGTAAATAGTTTCCAAGAAATAGTTCTATTTTAAGTCCCAAAGCTACGCGACATGAATTTTTCTACCTTTAATTCTGCAACTGAAGAGAGCAATCCCGCACCAAACACGCGCAATTCGCCACTTTGTTTGCACAAACCGAATTCAATGGTGAAAAAATAAACCTAGATAAATAAATAAATACAAAATAGCAACAGTTTAAAAGCGATATACGGTATTTACACAGTTTAAAAATGAAATTGCAAACCGTGGCCATTTTTGACACTTCTTCGTCCGATGCACCGAGAGAAGCCAATCCGATTTCTTGAGAAAACTGAGCGAAACTCGGATCTGCTAACATCGGCATATGGCCAAGGAGTTCGTGACAACAATCACTAATACAGAATTGCTTTTATTACGAAATGTTTGGAGCGAATTAATGTTTATTTACGGTTCAGGCGTGTAAAATGGATCGGAGCTGTGGCGAATGTATTGAGTGCAGTGGAAAAGGCGAAACGCTAGTCCTGCTAAGAAGTCCCGCGATGATAAATAGCCGGCAACAGGTCGCAATAAAAAGCCACTTCTCTCTAATGAAATGTCGAAATATTCAACAAAAATGAAGTTGGCAATACTTCAACACCTACGTTTTAAAAAATTGCTGATATCTTCTAACTGAGGAATGTTGTCTTCGCTAAAACACACAATCAATTACACAATTTAATGAATAACAAAGGAGTCTGGAGACTACTTTTAACCGCATTTAACATATTAATACAAAAAAACGTCTAAAGGCAACGACAAGTTGTAAATTAACAAAACTAAAGTTCCTCCACTATTTAATGATGAGGAAAATAAATATCCACTAACCGATATCCACAATGCTTTATCAAAAGTTGCAAATTGGACAAGTATTCCTTGCAAGCATGCGTCGGGTATAATTTGGTCAATTCGCGAAAAACCGTCCTCCAAGTATTGATTTCTTCTTCGGTATAAACCGCTCTTGGAATCGGTTGGCCTCTGCAACGCAATACAGATTTTTATATATATAAAATAGATATTTTTAAAATTATTTCACTCAACTGTTTATAATTAGTAGCAATATCGACGTAATATTTCCTTCGCTGTCTGTATATTGTATCTTTAAAACCCTGAAAAGTATAGCTATTGTTTTATTTTGCGTTTGCGTTTACATTGGTTTGGTTAAGTTTTACCGGATGATCAGCATCCAACTCAGCACCGTACATTAGAACACGGTTAGCACATATGTCAAAATCTTGTAGTTTTTTTGGGAACCATGGCATGCCGGAATCCTCTAAAAACAAAACCAAGAAATCATTTTCTTCAGAGAATTGATTTTAATTATGAAATAGTTTACCAAAACTTTCATCAACTGATAGAGTTTGTTGCAGTGGGAATGATTTTCCCGCATCAAAATCATTCAGATGGATTCCAGCCAGTTGGTTTTTAAGGGCTCCGACTAATGTCTCCATTCGGGAATTGTCGCATTCAACGTCGACATAAATCTCATATTCGGAATCTCTGCGACGTGATTTTCGGGATTCAATATGCAAGACGTTGATATTTTTTTCCTAAAAGTAAGCACACGCAGTGTGCAGTTATTGGGATTTGAAATGCTCGCGAGATTTGATGACGGATGGTCGATGAAGTTATGGGGATTTGGTGACGGGTGTTGAATGAAACTTAGTTTTAGACTTAATTTTGACAAAGTACTTAAGTGTAAAAGTATTTGTAGTTTACCTGGAATATTTTCAGCGCTTTTGACAAACCACCAACTTGATCTTTCAACGGGAAAACAACGCTGTGCGATTGGTCAGGGCCGTGAACCACTTCTGGTATGGCTGAATCATCTTCACAGCGGCGTATTTTAGCCTAAATAAATGATAATTTCCACAATTTTATTTATTTTAGAAACCAATTTAGTGATTGTTTCTCCAAATTGATATGCAAATTGATATGCATTTGTCCTGCGCTCAACGAACTACATATTTGCCAATCGATTTAGTTGTTTTATTATCAGAATTAATGTCTTAAAATACAGTCTGTTCCTGCTGCAATAACTGATGCAATGATAATTGATGTTGATCATCAACTGACAAACAGCAAAGACCGAATTTAATTTTCCCACAATAACCCTCTGAATTTAATTCAGACATTAAATTTATCGAAATGGGTTGCAATAATAATTAATTAGCCCAAATAAATAAACAAACAAACAAACAAACAAATAAATTGTAAATAGACAAGTGTAACAGTGGGAATGTTCGAGGTAAGTACCGCTCTGGTGCACATGTGCCTGGTGCAAATGTGCACCAAGATTTTAGAGCGTGCGCCTCATGAATTTAGAGCTTACCGTGTGCAATTATTAGCATTAAAACTAAAAAATGAAAGTTTTGATGCACTTTTGCAAAAACTATTATGAAATAATAATATAGAAACTTAGTCTTGGCGGTCATTTACATTACGGCTTTTAATAATGGCACGGTCTGGTTCTAACAACTGCAAAACTTGATGATAATTGATAAACTTTATGGTCACCGCTGACAGTACATCTAATTTGTATTTATTAAACTGTAACTACATTAATGGGGCGATTGCTTCTCCTACTGTAGTGCTCCAAAAGACAATTTCGATGTATTTGCATTTTTTTTTTGTGATTTTGTGATTTTCTGCGAAGTTTAAGATCTTTTTTGCAGCGTACATCGCATTGGTAATTTTTAAAGATAAGAAACAAATATTTTTTAAAAAATGTTAATACCTTTTTCTCAATGTCTTCTTTCAGTGCCCATTCTGAATCTCCTCTTCTATATAGCCATAACCCTAATAATCCTTTGCCTGAACCACTCATTATTTCATACAACTGACTTTATTCTCCTGAACGTTACTGTGGAGTTTGATAATGAATTGAAGAAAGCCAGCGCGTGCGCAGCTGCAGATTCCATCCAGTGACGTAAATGCTTTGGCTTCATTTTGTCGAAGATATATCAATAATATTTATAATTTTATAAAAGAAAATGCAAACTTAGCATATCTCTTTTTACATCGTTTATAAATTACTGTTTTCATCGGTTTTAATATAATAATTAACTTGTTAAACTTTTACGAATAAACTAAATATTTATATATCTAATGGAAAAGTCAAAAGTTAAATGCAATAATGCTCAGCTTAGGCTTACATCTTCATCAACATCATTTTTATTAATTATGAATTATGCCAACTAAAATCAGTTGAAAATTAATTACAACTAGAATTAATAATAAGAAAAACTAATTCGCAATAAATTATTAACGCCTTAACTGCAACAATGCTTCTCTATTACTGAAACAATGCACATGTCAGCAGTGATAAATCCCGAGTACGGTGTATCACCCAGGTCGCCATGGAAACAACATCCGGAGGATGACGTCACGCGCTCCTCTTATCATCCACATTTGCGACACTTTGGCTGATAACCGAAAGCATCAATCTTAGGAAGAGCGCAGAACTTCATCAATAAATTCAGTCTCTAATTGAAAGGAAATGTGGTTGAAGTTTGCTCACATTTTCACCCCATTTCGAAATGTTTATCAATCAACGTAATAATTTCTCCCAAGTATCTTAATAAAAATGGTAATAGCACTTCTGTTGTTTGCGACTTCCCAAGCAATGAATGGCGCCCTTCCATTGTTTCTTAAATCTCACTTTTCCACATGAACGCTGTGTCATTCCTTCGCACGAAGACCATCACTCACGTCAACTTCGTCTCAGCACCCCTTACCCTATTTATGGGGTTTACTCAATCAGAAAACAAGTTGCAGATAAAAAAAAATGGCGCCTTGGCTTTTCCAAGTTCGTATTACGCCATTTTTGGTATCTCACACTGTGCTGTCGTAAACTTTAAGAAGATACGCAGAGCTACATTTTGAAATTGTATACTTTTAATGCTAGAAAAGCTTCTAAAAATTGTTAATAGGAAGTTTTTTATTTTTATAACATGTGCACTTGACAATTTTCTTTAACGTCTTGTTTGATTTCCGCTTTTTAGGTTTCTGTTTGTGACACCTTTCAATTTCTCCGATAGCCTTTTCCCTTGGTCATTTATGTCATGTGACCCAATCACAGGCCTTGCCTAATGTTATGCTATCTCGAAACATTTCATCAATAAAGTGCAATGCAGTGTCAGTTGGAAATGCCAGAGGACTTGATCTTGCACAAATACTTAGATGAATCAAGCAATGAATATGGAAGAATATCACAATTATCTATCTTAGAACACAAGCTAAGGCTAGATATATATTATTTCCACACTTATTTAAAATTTAAATATATTTTTTTAAATTATAAAACACAACTTTTTAGAGAATATAAACAAAAGAACATTTTGAGATTTTTGAATAAAAGTGTAAATTAAACGGTATTACCTGTAGCTCTTTCAAATAATGTTCCGATATTTCCAATGATTTAGTTGGCATTGCCGGTGTGCTGTAAAATCGTTGGTTTTTGAACGCCCCACGTTTTATTTTACCTGGAGAGGCTGCCATTCTTTAAGAAATAAACGCAAAATTGTTTTAGATTTTATTGTTTGTTCAGTTAAAAAAAAACTTTTTAGAATTTTGTATAATGTAAACAAATTACTCAAAGCTAAAATTGTGTATTTCTTACCTTAAAGTTTGTTTTTGAAAAGATTGGGCAAGGATGCTGCAGTTTTAAACGCGCGTAGTGAGCGGTGAAGCCACGCTCTATGGGATGATAAAGTAAATCACTGGTGTCTCGTTTAGCACGAGATTGTGACGCGAAATGTGTGTGTTGCAACTGTTTGCATTATTTATTAACGATTAATCAATCGAGAAAAAGTTTGTCTAGTTCTTTTGAAATGTCATATTTTTATTCCTCATTTCACAAAAATTTTTTTTTTTAAATTTAAAAAATTTTTTCGTATTGATAATTTTTATTCTTACCAGGATTATAAAAATAATATTCTAGGCTTCCATTTTCTTAGACGGAAAATCGATACAACTTTGTAATGTTTCCCGGGTGATAATTGGGGGCGTGCTTCTTGAATTTCCAACCTATTATAAAATCTTGACCCATTTTCTCATTAAATTTAACGTTTTTTCATTCATGCCATTGTTTGTGGACTAATTGACAATAGGTAAAAGTTGGTAACGGTAATGTGGTACAGTAGAAATAAACTAAAAATCAGTTTTGACTATTATTGATCTTTAATTTTTCTTTATTTTATTTGTAATTTTGAAAACGATACCGATCAATTTCAATATAATCAGTATAATTCAGTCGGTAGCGCGTGTTTTTTTTTAAATTTATTTTTTAAATCGTTTTCTCAAACTCGAAGTCAAAAAATCATAATTTTAATTTTGTAAATATTTTTAAAAATCATCAGTAGATGGCAATAGTTAGACACGTTAAAAGTTAGCGCCCTCTGACTAGAACCAGTTGCGATTTCTACACTGTATTTTCAAATGTTGCGTCATTGGTTGCCAGCAGGCTTCGAGCCAATCATATTCATCAAAACTCTTAGCGAACACGGTTCCAGCGGTTTCAGATCATATTCTCATCCAAACGTCATTACTTCGTTTAGCTTGGCGTCCATTTGTAAACTGAGAAACTCGGTGTTTGCTTTTTCATCCAAAAAATAAGATCAAGATGTCGTACAAGGGTCCACAGAAAATCCAGAAGGTTATGGTGCAACCTATAGTATCCTTTTGTTGATTAGTTTTTAATTTTACCCGTATAAAACGAAAATTTAATCTCGTCTGAAATGTCGCGTGTTCCCTTAACTCTTAGTCCAGAATTTAATTTTTAGGTATTTGCAAAATGTAAGTATACGATAATTTAAATGAAAATACGAACCACCAATTGATTTATATTGAAAATTTATAATAATAATTACTATTTGTTTTTTTTTTAAAAAGAGATCCCGAATTCAGGTTTGGCTATACGAAAACATAAACATGAGAATTGAAGGCCACATCGTTGGGTTCGACGAATACATGAACCTCGTTTTGGACGAAGCGGAGGAATTTAATATGAAGACTAAGAGTCGTAAACCACTTGGTAATTTGAATCTGCACAATTGAAATGGAATCTATATTTGTTTTTTGTTTTTTTTCTTAATTTGTTTGTTTGTTGTGTAATTGTAGGTCGTATTATGTTAAAAGGCGACAATATTACGCTGATTATGAATACTCAAACTCCACAATCAAGTTGATTTCGCCATCATTTCGTTTTCATTTAATAAATTTGTCATTCCCACTCTGGCCAAAAATATCATTTTGAATAAATATTGTAGTATCGTTTCTTAGTTCTTTAATTTAGTTTGATTTTTTTTTTCTCAAAAGAAAAACAACAGTTAATCGTAGACGTTGAGGTAAAATAAAATTTTTCGAATTTCTTCTTTTTTTTAAAAAGGGAATTCTTCGTTTTGTGCAGGCCGAGATCGAGGCTGATCGATTCGGGTTTTATTACTAACCTCCGTTTTAAAGATGGCCGTCTAATGGGTGTTGTCTTCGATCATGCTGGTTTTTTTTTTTTTTTTCAATCAAAATTGTAACTTTAGAGAAAGGTTTGAATTTGATTCATCGGTAAGTTGCTACGTACAAGTAAATAAATACTCGTAAATTTTGAAATACTGCATTTGCACTTTGCAGCCGGCAAACCGCAACAAGTCTTTGTTTGTGGTGATTTAAATGTGTGCAGCTAGATGGCGCAGCGTGGTGGAAAGATTCCAACTTATTGGTAAGGATAAAATAAAGTTTGAATGAGAAACGTTAGAATTATTATTTTTTGAACAAATTTGATTCAATTATTATAAAATTAAATTTGATCAAAATCATCATGTTTATAAGTATTATTTTCGTTGGAATCCATTAAATCTATTTCTTTCAAAATTAATGGATTTAAATATTCCGATCTTGAAGGGGCCCGTAATAAGATGGTTCAGGTTCTGCCTACGACAAGGAGAAAAAATCAAGCTTATAGTCTGCGTTCGGTATCTTGATGCCAAAATCAAACTGAAAAAATCCTTGTCTGCAAACACATAAATACAATAAATAACTGATTTTTGGAAATAATAACTATTGGCACTATTTACTTGTGTGTAATCAACAATTTTACACTTTTGTGTGTTCGCATGCTAAAAAATGGGATTTAGTGTTTGAATTTGGCATCAAGATACCGAGCGCAGACTGTACCTAATGTTATCCCAGGCCTGTTCCTACCGTAGGAACACCGTGTGCAAAACACAAGGGCGCCACAGGTCATGGGGCGCCCCCTGGAAGGAGGCGGCACAGGAGGCATCCAGAGAAGTGGCCAAGGGGGCCATGTCCACTTGATTTTGCCAAAATAGATGTGGTTTTTGCCAAAATAGGCGTGTTTTTTGCCAAAATGTGCAAGGTTTTGCCAAAATATGCATGGTTTTCTTCGAAAAATGCATGGTTTAATTTAAAAAATGTGTGGTTTTCTTTGAAAAATGCATGTTTTTGCCAAAAATTGCATGCTTTTTGCTAAAATATTTAAGGTTTTTGCCAAAATATGCAAGATTTTTACCAAAATATGCAAGATTTTTGCCAAAATATGCAAGATTTTTGCCAAAACATGCTAGATTTTTGCCAAAATGTGCGTGGTTTTTGCCAAAATATGCATGTTTTTGCCAAAATATTCAAGTTTTTTGTCAAAATATGCATTTTTTGCCAAAATATTTATGTTTTTTCCCAAAATATTTATATTTTTTGCCAAAATGTGCATGTTTATTGCTACAAAAGCACTTTTTTTGTTTAAAAATGAATTTTTTTTTAAAAATGTATTTTATTTTTTGGGTTAAAAATGCATTTTTTGTATGTTTTTTTTTACACCTGAAGTCTTGAATTTATGTTTCATGCTTATACATAACCATAAACACACGGGCGCACAATACCTTAGAAACGGGCCTGTGTTATCCAGTTGTAACAAGCACCGAAATTCATTTTTAATTGAATTAAGTAAAATTATTCCAACACCTGGAGCACTCTTTAACCTCATCAAGTCACGCTAATTACTGCATAGTTAGGTACCAGGTGCAACAATTCGTCCCCCTATTTCTCCACCCATTTCCGGTTCTGCTTGAGCTGAAATAGTAAACCGAACACGATGAATGAAGAACACAATGAGATTTGCCACCAGGTGTGATTTTGAACTTACAATGTCGAGTTGTTCTCGTTGACATTTTTCTATTTTTGTCTCTTTTCTTATAAATCAAAATTAATTTTTTTTTTTTTCCTTTTTTTTTTCTAGATTGACTTAATGTTTACGTAACAAATAAATCCGGCCATGTGTGTTCAAGGAACTGTCAAACAGAATTACTGGTACGTCATGTCTTTATTTTCTTTCACTTAACACAATTACTCCGAATCCGGGCATCTCGTAATGGATCGCAAGTGACAAATTGAAAATCAAGAAATATAGTTATCGTTTTGTCGATTTCTTTTTAATTTATAAACAAAATATACGACTAAACGGAAAGAAAACCTATTACGTTTCTTCTGGGGCTCAAATTTCATGCAATTTTAATGGAATTTTGTATAAAACAAGAGGAAATTTGCGGCGCAGCTGAAAATTTGATGAACACGTCTCCATGTGCACGGTGATTTAACAAAAAGGTGCAAAGCTGAAAGAAGGTACTCGGCTAATGGCCTTACAAATCTCCATGAATAATGAATGCATGTGCATTATTATTATCCCAAACACGAAAACAACCGATTTTTATTTTTATCCCTTTCAATAAGGAAGGATATTTGGATCCAACTTGCATTTCCAACGTATTTGCCCTTTGTACCGATTGCTGAGGAAAAAAAAATAAATATTTGAAATTATTTTTAAAATAAAGAAGAAATTATGGAATTAGTTGAGAAATGAAATTTTATAAGTAAAACATTGACATAACGTTGTTACTTGTTTTTATTCAATGAATAAATTGAAGAAAAAAAATATCAAAGCACTTGGTTTGACAATGAGATTGTGGAATTCAGCGCACACAATGCATTACAGTAAACCTATTGTAAGGTACTTGATACCTGCTTCATACAAAATACAGGTGCAGTGGGGTTTTATTCATAGTTGATACAGATTCATTGTGTATTGTGTGGTCAGTGGCACTCAACCACAAGAACTACCGAGTGGAGTGAGTGGTAAGTTCCTTTTTCACCTGGACTTAATCAATATTGCATGTCCAGGTGCTTTTTTTCAGACAGTAATTCAGAAAACAAAAGAGTTAATTTTAAATTATTTTTTTCCTTTTTTTAAAATTGATCGTTAATCGTATATTGCGAAATTATTTATATATTTTTTATTGTTTATTTTATTTTTTTTTTTAAATTGTAAGTTTAGTTTTGTTTTGATTTCGGTCGCCTTAACGCTGCTAGCGTAGGTGGACGCGTGCGTATTACGTCAAGAAAAATTTGAAATATCGTTGAAATTTGAGTTATCACATTGCTACCATTTTTCTCCGCTTGTACTTTGGTTCTGCACCAATATGAGTGTCAGAGGTCGCATTATTTCACGTACAGAGAGGATTTGCTGGAAAATGTAATTACGTAACAACGTAAAATGACCTGGTTGCTATAGCAACAGCACATTCTCCGCCCGCCAAGGTGCTTCACTGCTAAGCACAATTTCACAAATGATCGAATTATGGAATCAAATATGAAAAAATTCTAAACTAAAACATACGGAAAAGAAAAATTTAGAAAAAAACACTTAAAAATGTGCGTGCAATTAACAAACACATTTGTTGACAAAAAATAACAATAATATATAATAGTTTGAAAGAGATTTTAATTTTTTTTAATTTTTTTTTAATTTTTTAAAATTTTATTTATTTTACCTTCCGATATGAATTGCCCCTTCAATTCCGTTGAACGAGTGACCCTTGAACCCCTCTCGGTATGAAAAAAACTACGAATAAAAGTGTTCGGGTCATCAACATCCCACACACCACTTGTACTGTCGCCACGTGATCGCTGACGTCACTCAACCGATTCTCCCCCGCCCGCCTCCCACCCAAAAGCCATTGGGGTGGTTCCAACACAAGCGAGCTCACGTCACTCGCGTTCCCGGTGCCTATCGAGAGCAGAGCCTCGAGTCACGATGCACGAGCCGAGACCCTTTGGCAACGGACCCCTGCGGCGGTAACCCCTGGGGCACCCCTGGGGCACTCGATGAGCTCATTAGGGCCCTACGGCCCTTTGCTATCCGTACAACCATGCACATGTTACTCTATGCCTTTATAGTGGATATTATCTATGTGAGAACAGGTAAGGAAATGAATTTCGTATCAACTTTTCAATTTTTTACAACTAGGGGTTAATAGGGCTTTCACTGCATTGCAGTAGGGTTTTTTTTTTAAGTCACATTTCAAGGGCTTATTTCGAGGATATTTAATGGTATTGTAGGTGAGGAGTGTTTGCTCGTGCTTAGGGTAAGCACTGCATTGCAGTTGGGGATTTTATGGTGGGTTAAGGGTAAAAGATTTGGGTTTAAATTGTCCGCTGGGGTTAGAAATGGGAATAGTTTATCGTTCGATTGGGTCGGATAATTTGTGTGGGTTAATTGGAGGGTGTGGGGGTTTATTTTATTTCGTGCGCACAGACCCGGCTTCTGGTTTTGCGTGCCGGTGAATGCGCTTATAGAGGTTGGCGTTACATGTTTACGTTTGTGATAATTTGAATGGGAATGTTTATGCTCAAAGTGAGATAACACATTTTTGAAATGAAGCGCTTTTGGGAAACCGGTGTTGGCTTGGTCTGATCTCGGTCTGATACCGGAATCGTAGACGTAGACCGGCTCGGCTCCACGTGCTTCGATGCGCCATGAGGAGGTGAATCGGAATGGATTGCGAGGAACGTTCAGATCAGGTCCTTTTTGCTTTTTTTAAAAAAAAAAAAATATTTCTTTTGCAATTGAAGAAGGAAAAGCTTTTAATGAGTAATAAAATTGCCGGTTTTTATATCGAGTGATGGAATAAATAAAATGGGTGATAAAATGTATAAATAATTCATTGCAGTTATATTATAGGTATATTGATATTGTTGTGGCTGAAGACAATAAAGGTTGTGTTTTAGGCGTTGAGTTAATAAAAAAAAATGAAACGAATGCGTTTATTGCGGGGGTTTTTATCTGACAAGTCGCACTTTATCTGCATTTAACCGGACTGGGGCTCCAGTCAATCGAATCGAATACGCAAATCGATAAATTTGATATTTGCAGAATTTTTACCGATTTTTTAAAAACAATTAAATAAACTGCGCAAGTTTTATTTCTATATGTTTCACGCGTGTACCGGGGTGATAATAATTAAACTGTATTTAAGAATAGGAAGCGGTAATACGCTGTATTGTTTTTAGTTCACGATAAACCGGCAAGTTACCTGACAGCTGTTATAGGGCAGTGTACCCCGAGAACAGGTGGTATGGCACGCGCCTAACATCCCCTCTCTCCTTCCTTGTGATGTCATAAAGGGTCAATTATTTCAGGCTAGATGTGTATCTGTGGGTACGGGATGACTATGTACAGCAACGGGACTAGGGGAGGGTTTTAGGTTTTAGGCTTTATCCATTCTAATGAATATTAGTAGGAAAATTGTAAACGTCCGTTTTATTTGTATGGGTTAAATTGAACGGGGGTGGGGAAATTGTTTCCTGGTTTTATCTAGACTTTTTATTTCCTCGTTTAGTAATTTATTTGTTTTACCACTTTTTTTTTTCTTTTTTTTTTTTCCTGGAAATTTGGATTTCAAAAAGAAAACATTGAATTATTAGAAATTAGAAATTTTTTAAATAATTTGTAATTATTGTAACGAATTAAAATCACAATTACAATGAGAACAATGTATTACTTCCTGTTTGATTGGTTGGCGGTGCCTCGAGTGACGAGTGAAGAACACCTGGGCATCTTGTGAGGAAACAATCACAACAGCTGATCTTTAAGCCGGAAGTCGTCCAGTTTCTGATGTAAGGAGACATTGTGACGCAACAGGAAGTGATCCGAATATTGTTCAAACGTCATCCGGGAACTCGGCATCAACTGATGACAATAAACCACCTGGCTCGAAGAGGGATGAGTGGGGTGGGGTCAGTTAATAGGTGCTCTGGAGGAGGGGCCGGGGGTAGAAATGTCCCCGGGGCATAATAACGGCCGTTGGTTTGTGGCGATTGCTGTTGATATAATATCGATTAATTTCTCAGTGGTTTGAGCTGTGGAGTTGATCTTTATCTTCATCCTGTATCCATGGCAACCGCCTCTTGTCCTGTGGATGAGAGTGGATGCGGACCCCCCAAGCACTGTGTCTTATCTGGTGCATTCCTAAGTGGGTTTTCTCGAGTTTTTAATAAAGATTTTTCCATTGAACTTGACCTTGGAGATTTTTTTTGCGTCTATGGGAACACCAAGTGGCGGAAAGAAACACGATATTAAAGTGTACCATTAAATCGACGCATTTAAATATAGAAATTCAGATAATTAATTATTAATGGCGATTTGTTTACGTGTTACAACAAATATTTAAATTGTCTAAAACTAAATTTTTAAGTTATAAAAGTTAATATTTAAAAGCAGATTTTAATTCGTTTATACCACGTTTTAATTATTTATACTAATTTAAATAAGGTTTAATAATTTTTAATCGTAAACAAAACTATTCATTGGTTTATTAAAATATTTCACCAAATTAGCAACAATTTATTCGGCATATTTTTTCTTAAAATTTTCTCCTTAAAATGAAATATACGACCGAACTTGTCTGATTGATGCATGTTGTTTGTGTGTGGCGGGCAGTCGAGGTCAGATTAGGGCTCTTCGACCACCAACAAGCTTTCACATTCACTTTCCTTAGCAACTCAATGCACTTTTTTTCTATTTTGAGGTTCCGTGATAAAAAGCCAGTGACGTTATATATATGCCTGTTTCGTAAACTCTCAGTTGGCTGTGAATTGAAATTCTGGCCTGTGCATTAATCATTGTACATTGATATTAACTCGTGGTCTTTAGATAAGGCCTTAAGTGGGTTTTACACAATAAACTCGAAACTATTTCCTCGCTTTCTTTTCCTTCATAATTTTTCTATTCTTTTTTTATTCATTCAATAATGTTACGAGGGATTCACTCGGATGTATCGAATGATTTCATTCTAACCTATTTGTAATAGCGTGACAACTAATGACGAGTAAAGTAGTGATAAAATTCGTGCCAATTTAGTCCCCCACAATGGAAATTAGTGATGCGTTTGCAATTTACAATTGATTGGAAACTTCGGCGACTTTTTTTTTTACATCGATTACAATAAATACGATTTATATAGACTAAAATACGAAGTTCTCCGTAGGTAGATTTATTGTTCAGCACCAGATGGCCACTAGTACGTGTTTTTAACGAAAATAAAGCGATTAGGAGATTGTCCCTTATTGTGGACATGCTTTGGTGCATTCTTGCCACCTGTTCCAGATGGAGCCCATGTTGTTTATCCTCATTATTGCAACGAGCTATACTCATTTTAATACTGCAATTACTATGTGTTTTTGTTGTATTTTAAACCTGTTGGTGATTAGGTATTGCTACAAAAGCTATACAATTTGCAAATAATTCAATTTCGATTTTACATTTCTCCCACTAACAGATAATTTAAAAAAAAATGTTTATTTTGATTAAACTAATAGATTGCATACCTTGAATCAATAAAGTATTAATAGACTTTTCCATTGAGTGAAAATGGCTTTCAGGAAAGTTCTGAGTAATTAGTGAGGTGATTTTCGCCGTAGTCCATATTTTTCATTGAAGGTATTGTTAATAGGTTTCTGTTACAGAGTTGATAAGGAATTGAATTGCATTTTTCATTCAAATTTACGTCATTCAATTGACTATACATTGCCCTTTGTCGCTTCGTTTGTATTGTAGTCGAAAATATCTTGAAAATTCTTGAGCAAGAAGAAATAAATTCGCATAATTTGGGAATAAATGGAAACGAAAATGTGGAAGGATGAACAATTTTCTTCGAAGGAACTTGAAACAAACGACGAACTACGAACCACTTTAGCAGAAGAATAAGACGGGTGGCCGACTGGCTTTGGTTTTATCGCGTCTGTCGGCCTTGCAAATGTTGTCGCATTGTCGGGTCGGACGGAAATGCCTCTCGTCTCTTTAAAACAAAAAATCGACTCGATGTCATATTCATTTTACTGTTAACATATTGTTCCCATTTTTAACGTCGTTGACACGTGGAATAAATCAACTCGCGGGATTAATCTATCGCGTTGCTTTAAATCAAATCAAATAGAAAAATGTAATGAAAACAAAGTCATTGGAACTGTCGCATATTAAATCAAACGAACAGACAATAGCGGGGGTTTGGGTTTAAGAAACTTGTTTTGCATTTCGCGTATTAAACAAATGTTAATTTTAAACCCATTGAACTCTGGGTAATAATGGCGGACATTTTTATTTCCATCATAACATCGAAGGTCGTTCTGCTTGCTTTATCAAGCGATTGAGATTTACTTTTGAGGAATATAGGTCCATTTTTATTATTCAATCGATCAGTCTAAGTGGCTTAGATGACACGATGCAGCCTTGAATTAAAATGCCAAATTCGATGTACTCTAAAATAAATAACAAAAGTCAATTGACTGATTTAGTTGTACAAATCACAACTCGTGTTTTTCTTTTACGAGCGCCAATGACACCGTAATGACCAATAGTCAACAGTTAGGCAAAATTATAGCCAATAATGCGCAGAATATGACGGAGTGAGGGATTTGTGCAAAATCATTGCAGTAAAGTCCATTAAGTCGTGCGCAAACAACTTTATTTACATCGAGCTTTTTCTTTTCCTTCCACCTTTATTTCCCCAAACACTTCCCAGTAAACACAGTTGAGAATAACAAAATGTGACGTCAATTGGCGATCAATAGGCAAACATGAATACCCCCGGGGTTTGCGTGACAATACCTTTGACCACCGGTCACTCAATATGCGGAAGGAGAGATACAAAACACTGATAAATATTGTATTTACGGAAAACAAAAATAAACGGTAATGGGCATTGTGTGTTCACTGTGTGAAAGTTTTAAGATTTTTTTCTCTCGTGTTTTTTTTATTTTGGTAAGTAAAGTTGCTCATTCTAACAAAGTACCGAGTTTGTTACTTGTGCCGTTACCAAGGGCAACGGAATATTGATTGCCTGGACTCTAGAAATAGCAGACATGTCTTTGTTTCGTATAGTAAGATCGGCTTATTGTTTTGCTAAGAATTGCCAAAATATACTCGAGCTTAATGCTAGAAAGAAAAATTAATTTTTTTTTAAATCATTAAAAATGCAGTTTTTTTTTTTTGTATATATTCTTTGTAGAAAATATCGAAATTGTTTTTTAATTACACGGTTTTTTGTATTTAACAAAAAATGATTGTAAATATTTATTTATATATTTTTGTGCAATTATTTACATAAGTTGCATTATAAATTTATGCGTGCTGAATAAATAAACAAATAGTTTATGGTTATTGGTTCAGGGAATTTATGTCGGTTTTCATGTATTTTGATAAATTTTTTTTATCCAAATTGTAGGTCAGGATATTTATGGAACACTAAGAAATCAATACATCTTTTCTTTTGTCCTAAACTTTCAAGATTTTCATTTTTAATTATTGGATGGCGTCCAAGAGAGTATTGTTGACAGTAAATGGAATGAAATGAAGTGTTGTCGCCATATTAACATCAATTTCAGCGCAATTTTTATTGCTCGCAAAATTTGATGCTTTGCTGTCGTACATTAGAATATGCAGGGAAGCATTATGTGATGGTTTGCTGTCTGGTGAAACATGCGAAGAATTTACATGTCAGTGTCATTATAAAATTATATTCGTTGTTCGGGAAAGGGATTTAAAATAATTTGAAAATGCTGTTTGCTGAATCGTATTTTAGGAGTTATTTCAGTGAGTTGAAATCAATTGCTACCGCAAAGATATGTTAAGTGACATCTCTTGGCTGAATTTTGAATTTATCGCGATTTATTATTTATGGAAATTGATAAAATTCTAATGATATGGTTCTGTTGAAACAGTGAAACGGAAGAAATTGATTGTCACACCTAATTTTTTAGACCTAGTTTGGCCAATAAGTCATTTTCTTAATCTTGTTTTAATACCGAAACGAAAATTGATTTCGACATCTAGTTAGGGGTATAATGAGCACTATACTTAATAAATGAATTAGTTTTAGTAGCAATTTAAAAAAGAAGTTTTGGCATGCACAATAAAAACATTTTCTTATTTCGTGGAAACAACATGCAATTTTATAACGATCAACTAGCTTCGCTAATTTAACTCGAAGGAAGTTTTTATTTCTGTTTTTTTTTATGGACAAGTGAGACTAGAAATTTGTGCTATGCATGTTCATCTAAAAAAAAATGTTGTGCGTGCTGTACACCGAAGCCGCCCTTCTGACTATATATTTTTGAGTCGTCATCTGAATTTTGATTCGCCAAAAAGGAGACAGTGTAGTGGAAACAAGAAAGCGAGTGCTTCAATCGATGTCTACTTTACCCCGATTTAGGCTTTAGGACAAGGGTTAGTCAACCATGACTCGAATTTTTTTCCAAATAAAAAAGATAAAAATAAATATATAAACTGTATAAAATAAAAATATTAATTTAAAAGAAATTGTGTAATAATATTTAATATCGATACATTTATTTATATCGAAGTGTTATTGAATCTATATTTAGGACTTTAATAATGGTTTCTATTATTGTTTCATTTTTTCAAGACTGGAAAAGAAACACTTTAATTTTTCAGGGGTACAGCCCAATAGGAGGGGAAAGTAGTTTCCATTAATAAAAGCTTTATGCCTTTCGTCTGTTGCGTGATGAGGGCATTTGTATATGAATCAATCTGTGCACGCACGCGTTATCACGTGACACTCGTGCTGTGACCGACTGTAACGGGTGTGCTACGGTTCGAGCACGAGACAGGAGAAATGAACTACCAATGTAGTTATTGATTCCATTTTAAATAGGGAGCCACCTAAGGTCAATGAGACGCTAATTAGCTGGATAAATGTTACAATACTGCGCAATCATACCTGGAATTGTGGGATAATGATTATGGGTTGTGGTAGTTCGCTATTGATCTGTAAGGTTATAAGGGTGGGACGATTAGTCATGAGTCTTGAATTTTGATTTTATATTTAGGATGGAAAAGTATTCGATTTATTATAATGTCACGTTGTCTTAATGATGGGAAAATTGGCTGCATTCTTTTATTTTTTGTATATTTAGAATTTTTTTGAGAATTTCAAATGGTGTCTTCTGTTCGTGTGAATGGGGACATGCAGTGGGAAGCCTGCGTTTTAATTTAGGCAAGTGATGGCTGCCTTTTTTTAAGTTGGGTTTTCTCACTATGGTATCCGTAAAGAAATTAATGATAAAGTGCAAATGCACACAGCAGACGCTCATCTGTTACTTTAATGATGTCCTGTAGACACACCCACTTATACCTATTTGATCATCTGTCATTCTTTAAAGAGTAGAGTAAACATAGAAAAAGTAAAAAAAAAATATATATAGTACATATTTTTTAAATTGTGGAATAACGAATTAAGCATTAATGTTTACTTAATATTAATTAAAGGGGGCGAATTGTAATTAATAATTTAGTTGGATTTTATCTTTCATTCAAACTTGGTCTAGAAATTCCGTGCTTGCAATTAGTTTCTCTAAATAAATAATGGAAGACAAATGGAAAATGGATAAAACAACATTGCTTGGTTATTTTTTTTTAAAGAAATAGGCCTAATTTAAGCTTAATGCGTTATTTATCCACTGATTAGATGTAGTTAATTTACTTGATTAGATCTAAATTATTCATCAACTCCATTAATCAATTGATTAATACTTAAATTAAATATTTGTTTTCTGATGGATGGATTACTTTGTTTGACACACATACATTTCCTTATTAGTTTTTGTTTTTTTCTTTTTGTGTTTCTTTGGTTTTGCTACCTGGTTACCAGTTTTAGTTGTTTGGTAGATTCCTTTATTGCTTTTGACTTTAGTAAATATGTGTTTGTGTTGATTGATTATTAAGAACGAAAACCATAAATTTAAATTAACGCAACATATTTGAAAGTGAGAGCTGGTTGCTACGTTACTAAAACATGTGTTTTAAAAAAATGGGGAAAAAGCAGAACAAATTGAATAGACACATTAACAAAGATGGCAACAGAGATTACACACTACAGACTTGTAAACAGCCATAATGTCCAACTTCAATGTAGCAAATTCACTCTAAACCAATTTGCTTTGTTAGTGCTGTACTAAAGCCTGACCTATATTTTTAGCTGTGACAATAAAAAGATTGAAGTAAACTTTTAAGTAGTTTAAAAAATATGTGTTGGTTGGAGTTTAAACTAAGGGAAGTTCCAAGGTCCGCCAAAACTAAATAAATACTCAACAAGAAGTGTGACATTGCTTATCAGTGTCCAAAGTTTGGCAGAGGTGATCTGACAGTTAAATTTCTTTGTGTCTTTGTAGTCAATAAGAGAAAGACGATACTACCGAAGCACACTGTGGAAATCCATTGTGGCAATGCGATGTGATTACTGATTGGGGATTAGTCACTGGAAATAACCATTAAACTTAGTTTCACACTTTCTCTATGTCTCTATTCTAGTGTACATAATTGGGTCAAAGCCACCTTATGCGAGGCTTAATTACACAGCTGGCTGGTAGACCAGAATTTAATCTTGAGTCTTGCACCTATATTTCCCGCCGAAATGACTTCATCCATCCTTAGTAGCTTTGCTCTCCCTTTATATTGATTGACTTATCTCCTCTGTGGCTTGCAGTTTCGCCAAGCATGAAAGAAGGAGGGGGTCTTTTAAGGGTGCGAGGCAGAAATTGGGGTCGAGATTGAGTTAATTAAGTTCTCTTTTCTTTTTTTGTTGTTGTTGTAATTGTGTGACTGAATGGGTTTGAAATTGTCGTGGTGATTAATTCGTTTGTTTGTGCGTTTAGTTTTAGGTTTGGACATTGAAAGGAGGTACCAAGTGGACTTAATTGATGGACTGCATTTGGCTAACACAACCTACCAAGGGGTGGCGACAGTATCGGGGATACACAGTTTTTCGCCAGCCATATTACTACATGGTGAGTACAGGATCAAGTGGTATTACTATTAATGATGTTAATTAGCACGGCGTAATTAAACGAAAAGATTGATTCGTTTGCGTCTTCACGTCTTTTTTTCATTTGAAATTTTAGTTTCGTTTTGCTCTTGCCTCGTGAAATCTGCTTAAAGTATTTCAGTAATACTCTTAAGGGTTTTCGTGAAAGTAGCTTAATTGCCCGGTGCACCATTTTTAAAGTAAATTGCTCTTTAATTAGATATGTAAATTTCATTACGCATCATTTGGCTGCAATAAAATGTTTCCCAGAGGGAGTTTATAATGGCAATTAAAAGGTGCTTAAATCGTTGGACTTCACATTTCGATCCGCATAACACGCGTAGAGTGTTTAAGTAGTTATTTTTACTAACCCAAATAACGTGTTGAATTAATAATTAGTGCCCAATAACACTAGAAAGTGCAATTTTAAAGAAAAATCGCCGTAAATCAAATGTTTTTTGTTAATGTTGTTGTTAATTACAGGCGAGGCGAGGCATGTTCGGCTGGGCGATAACGTGTTCGAACGCTTGGCCGAAATGTTGTCAACAAGCAACGAATTCACGCTGCTGGCGACGTTACAACAAGAAGAACACAATGCGGGAACCATCGTGGCTTTCTCGCAAGGCAATAATAGGTAATTGATTAATAGATGAAAATAAATAAAAAAATTATACGTTTTAATTTTTATTTTGAAAGGTTCCTCGAATTGCAAAGTAGTGGACGAAAGAATGAGATTCGTCTGCATTACTCACACAAGGCGGCGGTTTTTGTGGAGACGTTTCCGTACAGATTGGCAGACGGCAGGTGGCACCGACTCGCGCTCACCATCAGCGGCAATCACGCTTCATTGCTGGTCGACTGCCAGCGGATCTACGAGCGCGTCATTCTCGACGTAGACTCCAATTTCACGGGACGAAATTTGTCCTTGTGGGTCGGGCAACGAAATGCTAGGCATTTTTTATTCAAGGTAATTTAAAACAAAAAAAGTTTGTTGTCAATTTGACTTATTTTAATTTATTTTATTATAGGGGATGCTGCAGGATGTAAAAATAGTAGCCAAAGAACATGGATACATAATGCAATGTCCACATTTGGATACAGGTTTGTCATTTGACTAATAGCTGCAATAAAACGTGAAGGTAAAAATGTTGGTTTTCATATTACAGAGTGTCCAACTTGCGGTCAATTTCGTCAGTTGCAAATGTCTGTCATGAGCTTAGAAAGTCACATTAGGGAACTGACACAACGGGTAAGCACGTCGATTAAAAATAATTAATACAAACTAAATAAATAATTATTTACAGTTAGAAGAAGCCGAACTTAGAATAGCTAGTGTCGAAGAATGTGACTGTCGGCGAAGTTGTACTATCAATGGTTCCACATTCCTCGACGGAATCACTTGGCGACAAGACTGTGATATTTGCACTTGTGTGGTATTTACATTATTTTAAAAATATCTAGAAAAGAAAATTAAATTTTTTTTATTGAATCACTAGAAAGGCGAAGTTAGTTGCCACCCAATCCAATGTCCCCCAGCCCCCTGCAAAAACCCCGTTGCCACTCCGGGAGAATGTTGTCCTACCTGCTTGAGTAGGTGTATTAAATTGGTATTTGAAAAAAATTAATTTAAATTTACTCCGACAGAGCAGTGCCTGTTGCAGAAGACGCTGTACGATCATGGCGAAGAAATTCGAGTGAAACAGTGCATAGTGTGCTCATGCCACGATGGCAGCATGAACTGTACAAAACTTGACCCCGAAGTGGCTTGTCCTAAACTATCGTGCCCAGAGCACGAGCAATTCAGTGTTCCAGATCAGTGTTGTCGCTTTTGTCCTGGGACGGACTATTGTGCCAAAGGACACGATTGCCACGAAAATGCCACATGCAACAACCTGCGAACCCGTCTTGTGTGTCAATGCAACCCAGGATTCCAAGGAGACGGGAAACACTGCGAAGGTGCGTTGGACAGACCTAACTGTGCCATTAAAATTTTTTTTTTAAATTGTATTTATTTATTTATTTAAATGAGTAAAATTGTTATCTGCAGATGTAAATGAATGTGAACGGCGTGGTGGCCACGATGGACATTATTGTCACAGTAATACTCGGTGTGTTAATACACCGGGTTCGTACATGTGCGAGTGCCTACCTGGGTATACACGGATTGATGCGTTCAACTGTGCCGAGCAAGATGAATGCAGTTTGGGAATTCACGATTGCCATAAAAATGCTCTTTGTATTAATACTGACGGCAGTTACAAGTGTGTGTGCGAGGAGGGATACGAAGGTGATGGCTTCCATTGCGAACGTAAGTGTGTTTGGTTGAAAAGCGAGGGCGATTCGATTAATTTTCGTTTTTGTTTCAGCTGTTTGTAACAGGAGATGCGTAAATGGCGGTCGGTGTGTAGCGCCAGCTACGTGCGCGTGCAGACGGGGTTACATGGGGATGAGTTGTGAAATTGGTACGGCTGATACGTCTCAACGGTTGAAATAGAATTCTATAATTTGTTTGTTCGATTAGATATTGACGAGTGTGCTCTTGGAATTCACCAGTGTCATCCTAAATCTGTGTGCGTGAACATGGCCGGGTGGTATCAATGTGAATGTCGTGATGGATACCAAAGTGTGGCAAATGATAATAGCTTCGGTTTATACTGCCAAGGTAAAAATTAAATTTAGTGTTTGGAAAATAGCGATGTTGAGTTTTTGGTTTGAACTTGCAGATGTGGATGAGTGTTTGATTGGATTACACACTTGCGATCCGACGACTAAATGTATGAATGTGGACGGCTCATTTCTGTGCAGCTGTGAAAACCATTTTAATTGTTCCTCAGGTAAAAATGAAAAAAAATTGTTTGATTGGAAGAGCAAATTAATCGCATTCGTTTTTCGTTTGTACGAGCAGATTGTAGTTTCGAAGGGAATGTGAGGTCGAACGGATCAGTATGGGCACCAACCGACGAAACTTGTTCTCAATGTTTTTGCTTAGTAAGTTTAACATTTATTTATTTTCCTTCGATTTGATTGAACAACATTGTTTGATTTGTTTTGCAGAACGGCGTAGTTAGTTGTAAACGTCAAGTTTGTAACTGCACGGATCCATTAATGGACCTTGCTTGTTGTCCACAATGCGACAGATCCACTACATGCATTCAACAAGATTTGTCAACTGTCGTGCAAAATGGCGACCGCTGGCTTTACCAATGTCAGATTTGCGAGTGCCTAGTACGTTTTAATTTTTTTAATTTTTTTAAATTTATTTTAAATTAATTTTTTTTTTAAATTGTTTAGTATGGTGAGGTGGACTGTTGGGAAATGGAATGTCCACCTCCGAATTGTGACAATCCAGTGATGTTGGAGGGTGACTGCTGTCTACGATGCCACGACGATCCGTGTGCAATGGACGAGGTACTGAACGAAACGATTGCGTCTCCTGATGAACGCGGATGCACTTATTCTGGTCATACTTATGGAAGCAGGAAGCAGTGGAATGCGCTTCATGATCCCTGTACAACATGTCAGTGCAAGGTATACTTAATTTGTAGCATTTTTTATTTTATTTTATTTTATTTATTTATTTGTGTGTTTTATTTTATTTCTGTTAGTGATCCAATTTACTTTGTTTATTAATGTTGATATAAATTCTGTGAGTGTATTGAAACCTCTTTAGTTCTGATTTCAGAATCGACTTCTTGGTTTCATCGTGTGCAGTTCTAGTCCCGGGTAAATGCGGAGCCCTTCTACGAGCAAATTTTATTTCTTTCTTTTTCTATTTTAGACTTTTTCTTCCCCTTTGGTGACGGTTTTTAAATGATGCATGAAGCTGGAGATATAATTGTTTATCTTTTTCTTTACTTTGTCTCTCGAGATTTCACGTTGTAATGGTGTAAATTGTTGTGTTTTTCAGGATGGCCACATATGTTGCAGTTACAATTCTCAGTGTGTTGATCGGTTGCCTTTTGAGGTGAAAAAGCAGGATGACATATCAGGAAGCGAAAAGACAGACGCTAAGGAAAATACACATAAAAGAACCGCAAGCGCCCCTTGAAGATGGAATGAAATGAACACTGTAAAAGGAATAAAAGTCCATTTCGAGGACAGTTGTTAGGCCTCACTCAAAACTCATTCTAGCAAGTGGCGATTGATTTATATGTTCACTTTGCTGTTGTATTATAGCGTTTTATTTCTATTTTATTTTGTGTTTTTATTTTATTAAAAGAAAAAAAAAACCCAAAGTTCTAGTCATTATTTTTTTGCAAGTATTTATGTTAGTAGACTGTGTATAGTGTAATCCATTGTAGTGTATGTTTTAAAATTAAATAATGTATTATGAAAACTGAAGTTTTGTTAGGTTTAGTGTTCACATTTTTTTTCTAGGTTGTAAAATGTAAAGTCATTCAATTTTGCATCCGAGTGAGAACGTATGAGTAGGTAAACATAAAAACTATACAATTTTATTCGGTAATTTTATTTTGGAATTATTTTTGCACGTATTTCTGGAATATAAACAAAGAACTCGTAATGAATTTAACAATAACGGTTGCTATGGTGATAAAAAAAATCCTCACCTCGCAGCGCTGTTACGCGATTTTATTCCTGCGGTCGCGCCATTTTTAAGTTAAAATTTAGCGTATATTTTCGTTCATTTTTCTTACAATATCAGTGATTTAAACCGATAATTTTAAGAGATGGAGACCAGCAGATTTTCAGCAGGGAGCACAAAAAGGATTTTTAATAACTTTTATGCAATGACTTCGCCGAAATCAGATGCAAATGGAACTCAAAGTTCTCAGGTAAATTTTACACGTTGGGTCTTAGGTTTTACCGCCGCATTAACAAATCAACAATTTTTATTAGCAGGTTTTTCACTTGAATGTACGTAATTCAGTTCAGCAAGTTCAGCGTAGTATTACTACAAATTCAGGTATTTTCAGTCGTGAAAAATTGGGTGGGATGCATTGATTTGATTTTGATGCGTTTGTACTGTTAGTTACACTTGCTCAATCAAATCAAACGAGCACCAAAACGGTCGATTTCAAAGCTGAGAAAAAGGCGCAATCATTTTCATTATTGAAAATTGAAATTGATGCCATGGTTAAGGATAAAGCCGCTAGCAAACTTACGTTGAAAGAAAAAGAAAGAATTATTACCGAATTAAACAAAACGGTTACGAACCAAAGGAAAACGATTTCCGATTTACAACTCGACAATGAAAGTCTCAGTCACAAATTTCAAGACGAACTTGACAAACGACAAGAAGTTGCTGAAAGGTATTCGTACGATTTGTGAGATTTATTTTCGAGTGAAATAATTTAATTTGTCGGCTTTTTTTTTTGCAGTATGGGGAATTTGTGGTCGTTGGTTGAAGCTTTGAAAAATAATTCCGATGTTCTGAAGCAACGTTTCGTAAAATGTAATGACTTAGTCGCAAATTTGATCATTTTTTAAATTATTATTATTTTTTAAGTTGAAGACTTGGAAACGGAGTTGACTGACTTTGCAAATTGTTGTTCCAAAGAAGTAGAAAAACTGGAAAATAAATTTGTTCACGTGAACTTGGCTTACGAAGATAATTGTAATCAATTCAGAGATCGAAGTAAGAGTTAAACATTCCGTGACAATGAATTTATTACTTAATTTAATTAGTTAATTGTCCATTTTGTAGTTTCTGTTGAATGTCAACAGCGTGAAACGGCAGAAGTGCGTTATAAGCTCGAAAGTGAGCAATACGAAGGAGAAGTAAAAGAATTATTTTAAAATAACTAAATGTTAATTTAAATATTAATTATATTATTTGTTAGATTTTTAAACTTACGAGCGAAATTGATAAAAAGCATAAACAATTGGAAGAAGTGAACAAAACTATTGAAGGCTTAAATAAAAAAATTACCGAGAAAATGAAAGAGAAAAGTAAAAAGTATTATTAAACTTTACCTTTTTTATTTAATAATTTTAATTTGTTATTTAGACGATTTTGAAGCTGAAATGGAAAAAAAATTCGCCGGAATGAATAAAATGGTGGACGACTTAAAATTTAAGAACGAAGATCTTGCTACGAATGTTGCTAATTTAATCGAGGAGAAACACAAGACTCAAATGAAAAATCAATTAGAGCTGGACGAGCTTAATGTTAAGATGCACATCGACAAGGTAATAATTACACACAAAGAAAATAAATGAATGAATGAATAAATATTTTTTTTTCTTCTGATTTTACAGGCATCTATACTCGATTTAGAAGAGAAATTGCAAGAGAAAGAGTAACCAGTTTTATTTCAGCACTATAATCATTATTGCTTACTGATATATTTCTACCAATATTAGGAATCAATTGCGCGAAAACGAAATTCGATTTTCAGAATTAGAAAATCAAATAACTGAGGCAGAAACGAGAGTATTTACTAATATTAAATTCTCAATGTTTAAAAAAAATGAAATAAATATAAACTATTTGATATCAGATGGAGGAAGAAGCTGTGAAAATAGCAACATTGCTAAACGAACAAACTTGTTTAGAAGGTGAAGTTATCGCGTTAAAAGAGAACAGAAGTGATATGGAGGTCAATGATACATCAATATTTTTGTTCTATTACATTTTCACGGTTGTTATTGCTTATTATTGCAGTCTGTCATTCTTAAACTGAAAGACACTATTGACGAAAAGCAGCGCTGCATCGATAGTAGTAAGTTAGAACTGAATGAAAGTCGTGCTAATTTTGCTTATGCGCATGAAGCTAAAGACGATTTGGAAACACAAGTACACATTTCACGAAATAATATTTTACGTGATTTTATTTTATTTTTTTAATAGATTAAAAGTTTAACTGAGGAAAACGTAAATTTAAAAAAGTCTTCCGCTTATTTTGAAAATTTATGGACTGGAATTAAATTTGACATGAAATTGCAAGAAGTAATACTTGTATTTTAAAGGAATTTGTTTATAATCTACGCAAATGTATTTTATTTCTTAGCAAAAACTTACGATGACTCTGAATAGTTTGGACGAAGAAATTAGAAAGCATAAGGAAGACTACGCGAAGTTGCAAAAAGAGTTCGAAGCTGTAGAAATTCAGACGAGGAATCAATCGCTAATTGATTGTAAAGCGATAAAGGACTTGAAGGTGTTAACGAAGAAGCAGGAAGATGAAATTATATTGCTCAAAGAAAAGAACGTTGCGCAAGTATTGAGATTTTTTAATTTTATTTAAATTTTTACCAGTTTTATATTAATTAGTTTATTTAATGGTTAAAAAGGCTGCTGAAATTGAATTACTTCAGAAGAATCCGGCTCCGACTAAAACGAAGAAATCGGCTACAAACCCCAGAAATACCAACGTTTTGACTAAACCGCGAACTAGAAGCGCTGGAGCTAGGATGTCATTAACGTCGACAACACCGAAAGCTCGCAGTACATTTACTCCTACAGATGACACTGATGATTCAGATTTGGTATTGAATTGTAATAACGGGCGAAAGACAATATTAAACTATAATTTTCAATTATTTTAATAGTTGTCTCTGAAATGCCAACCAGTGGTGAGGCAATCTGCTAGAAAACGAGTTACCTTTTCGCCCGTTATTTCTTCACATTCGTTGTCTGCAGACGTAACTACTCGAACGTAATGTATTTGCGTATTAATGTAAATGATTTTTATTTCGCAGAATAAATTCGATAAATTCGCAGCTACTCCGCCTCCTTCAAAGAAAAAAGTATTTCTTTTTTGCAGTTTGAATTACGTAAAAGAAATATTTTTATTTTATTTTTTAATTTTTGCAGTCCGTTTCGGCATTGTCGGAAACAAACTTGAATGCAAAGAAGCACGAAACGTGCTATGGGACACCGCGACGTAAAGTGACCGAAGTCAAAATTCCCACGCTCACCAAACCGGTAGCCGATCAACAGCAAAGTTCTCCCGCTATTCGGTGGAACAACGGAATCGACACGGACGACGTGTTCAAGTTCAGCAGCGATTGAGTTTGTGTTTCCTTAATTTATTTGAATCTTAATTTAATTAATTTAATTTTATGTTCTCCGTTTGTTTTGTTTTGGTTTTTTTTTTCCTCCTATAATTTTTCTTTTTAAAATTCTAACATTGTTTCAAGTTCTTAAAACGTGTTTTTTTTCTGTTTAAGAACAACATTTCACACCGAACACAAACACGCTCGTCTTCGTACAGATAAATAAGATCAGATATTTTAATCCGAGAAATATATTCACTTAAAACACAAATAGGGGATTGGCATAATTTTAAAAAACACAAAAATCTCGATATTTACATTTCAAATTGACTTACAACATCGTCATAAACAATATAGAATTGTTAAATGCCCATCATTTAAATTTGCTGAACAATATTTAATAGATTTTTTAAAAAAATTAACAAACAAACAAACACAAAAAACAATCAACCAAACTTAATTATCATTCGCCATTTGCAGCAATATGTTAATTGTAGCGTCCTTATTTCCACCATTGGCTTCCATTATTGAGCGAACTACCTCTAATTCCACGCTGGGGAACATTTCTTGCACCTAAAATGTACAAAACGAAAGTTAACCAAATTTTGGTTTTTTTAAAAAAAAAAAGTAATTTCAACTCACCTGTTTAATATCCTGATCCGTGTAAAGAGGCTGTTGAACAGGTGGTGGGCCTGCAGGAGGATAAGCGACAGTTGGTTGCGTATAGTTTATCACTGAACATGCAGGTAGAAAGAAAATGGTCGAATTGTATACAACTACGGTTCATGCAGCGCGATTAACAGCAACAACGAGCGAGTAAGTAACTCGGGTGTTTTAACTTATTCTTACCGGTCGTTGGGTAATAACCAGGCGCGTAGGCTGGCGTTGGTACCATGACAACTGGGGCTTGGTACATCATCGGTTGACCCGCACCTACAGGCTGTACGTAAACAGGAGGGAAATTAGAATAATTCGAATAAACTGTTCGTCTAGGCCAGCGGGGAAAAGGCACGATGAATGGTAGCACTAGAAACACCATTTTACGTTTCTTTCTTTTTTTTTTCTACAGTCGCTGATGCGTCATTAGTTTAGCGGAATGGACTAGTTTATTTTGTTATACGGGGGAGCGAGCTATTAGATGTAAAACGGAGATAATACCGTCATCGTCATAATAAGGTTAATCATTCCTTCTTTTTCGTCTCCTTGGCGACCATTTAAGGGATACCAATCGTCGACCGTCTCGCCTTTGAAAACACATTCTGGAATGTGAATATTGGCCCAGGCAACTCGTTCGTCCGGAGTGAATGCGCACTAATGAGATAGAAGAAATGATTCTTAAGGAAGATTCATTTTATTGTGTTGGAAATGAGTCACAGATTATTGTTAGATTGCGTTGTGAAATTGATAAAGAATAAATTGCAAATATTTTCCAACGGATACGAACGTACCTCGTCGAATATTTCCAAATAAAAAGTGTTGACGCCAGACGGCAAATAGCTATAAAAATACAATTGTGGAAATTAGGAGCAGGAAAATGGGAACTATCGAAACATATTGAAACATGTTGCGACACTCGATCGACCTTTGCATGATTTTGTTCCAGCGGGGAGTTTTTGCTCCGTTGTGGTCGGTTTGTGTTTCGTAAATCGTGTGCCCGATTCGGACACGACAGTACGGATCCATTCGTGTGACACCGTAGTTTTTGGCAAGTTTCGCCTAGAAAATTATTTGTTTTTTAAAATTTTGTTTCATTTAGATTTTATTTTTTTTGTACCTGGGCGATTGTTAGATTAAATTTGCCGACTGCATTCGGTGGGTAAAATGAACCTGTAAGCTGGTGTTGTAGTAAGAGCGCCGCTTGTTCGTCAGCTGCCACTTGCTGCTGCAGTGTGGTGGGGGCAACTCGCAGAAAGTCTGACGGCAATTCTCCCACCATAACCTACACGAAATGAAACAAAAAGGTGTTTAAAGTGAATAATAATGATTTTATAAAATGGTTTGGATTGAGATTGTACATTGTGCATACTTGTTTACGTCGATCATCCTTTTCCGACACAGACGTCGCCATGATTTCAAAATGATTAGTTACTCGTTTTCTCCTTCGACGGCGCTCCGTGCTTGCGAGACACGGTGCAGTCCATGGTGCGTGCAGGCGCAAACGTGTTGACTCGCGCGCCAACTGGTGGCAAAAAGTTAAAGCCCTACAATGTTTACACATTGTAGGGCATTAACTTTTTGCTGAACATGAGTAACGAACGTGAGTAACAACTGTTGTGTGCCTATGTGTGGAAATTTTTAAAAAAAAACACCAGTACGTACTACATGGTACGCTATTCCAGCATATAGCTACATTGGTTTGTTCAGCTCATTCTACAGAAAAATAAATTTCATGTCTTTTCTGCGTTTCTTAAAAAAGGAAGGTGGTTAATTTGTTCCCTGCCAGATCCTTTTATGGTGATAATAATATTATTGCTTGTTATTTTTAAAATTATTTTTGCTTTATTTGTTTCATACAGTAAATCGGAGCGTGTGTGGAGAAAAAAATTGATTTTTGTGTTATAGTCGAACCTGGCCCATTCAGAAATTTATAATACAAATGGGCCAACAATTTTGAAATTTTGAAAATATCGGTGTCAGCGCCATTATTTTGCCGATACCGATACCGATATTTTGCAAAATATCGACCGATACCGTAATTTATATTGTGCAAATAATATTGTTGGGCCGATTCTGGCCAAAAAGTAACGCGGTACTAGTACATCATACTCGGTACCGAACGAAACGTGTCTATGCATTTTTTGGACGTCTACTATTTCTTAGGTCCTCAGTCCTGTTCTCGCAAGAGAAAGAACAATGCAACACTTTGTAGTCTCTCGAATCTCATGCCGATGAACACTTTTTGTTTTATCTCTATACAGGACAATTCTGATGTGTTCATTCTTGATTTTATTGGTTTAATTTTTTCCAGTTATTTGACAATAAATTTGTTCTTTTTTATTCAATAAGGCATTTAAAAAAACTTTAAAACGTGAATCATCACCATAGACAGACAGGTTCATTGTACCCAAGTAACTGCGGGTGAAATTAGCAGATTGGGTGATCTACAAATCGTTCGAAAACTAGAAGGAAAACGTGGCGGCTGACATCTAAATTAAAAGTTAGAGAAAAACTAGTAAGAGGAAAAACAAACGTAATTTATACAGTTTAATATTATATATCTGCATAATTTAAACAAAAACCACGCAAGAAATGTACTACACAGATGGTAGAATATTCTGTAGGTGCTTTTGATTGGACCTTGGACATGCAAATGAATCTACGATTCTTTTCGTATTTATTTTGCATTTTGTGTTTTTCGCTTGATTTTGTTCACTAGTTTCGTCGGCTCGGAGGAGGAAACATGCGTCGAAGTGAGTTTGGTCCGTTTTCTCTTTTTTCTCGAGCTTTTTTTTATTATAGGTTTTATATTTTTTAGTGTTTTGTTTGCGGCTCTTTGTTAAATACACGTGTAATTTAATTTCGTTTTACTCGAGCTTTTCGTAACGTTTAATTTTAAATTATTTTGTCTCCTTCCGTTAGTAGCTATACAGATAGTTTTAATTAGTACAAAGCATTTTTAACGTTAATTTTTAATTTTAGTTGTTTTGTTAGTGGTTTAGTTTAAAGCGGTTTTAACTTTAGTTGCATTTAACTACAATTTATACGCTATATTTTAATATAATTTTTAGTAACATTTCTTAAATAAAACTGAATCTGTACAGCCATCATCCTTTTTATTCAAAATCCAAATCTGAAAAAATTTGGAACTAGCTCACTTTTTGGATTTAGTTTAGTTCTTAAAGTTCTTAACTTTTAAACAAATTTTATTGCAAATAAAATACTTTCTGCGTCAAAAAAATTCTTAAAAAGGAAAAAACGTTATAACGGACCATTTATAGGATTGTCTCAGGATAAACATTCCATTTTACCTTTACTATCCGAGGACCCAGAGTGTGCCAAGCTGTGGGCCTCAAAAGTGTCCCACGATGTTTTCCTGATGGAAATACTTTAATTTCTATTTATCTAGAAAAAAAATTAAAGCAAACTCAAACAAAACCTTGTACAGAAAATTTAAATGAGTAAAATTAAACGCCGCTGGATTTCGTCCGTGTTCTAAAGAAAGTCAATATCCAACGTCTTGCCTTGCGAAACTGACGATAAAGTTTAAGTATTGGAATTAACGCAACAAAATTTTAAACACGTACAAAGAAAACACGAAAAGAACGCACGTTAAAAGTATGAATAAGCTATAATGTAACTACAAAGGCGAGAAACAAAAAATTCGCATTTCGATAAAATTAAAACAGATTAAAAAAAATGAAACTAAACTTTCCTAAATTGACATAAATTAACGAAAGAACGTAGAATTAAAACATGCAATAACCACTAAAAACTCACTAAAACAAAGAAATGCTAAGCTAATTAATTGTTCAATTAAAACGCGATAACGATTTTAAAACAGCTAAATAATATAGAGAAAAGGCGCTATTGCGTTTAAATTTAAAACAAGAGCACACAAAAATTACTAATAAATTACACTAATGAAATAAGCAAAGTTAAAAATTAGAAAATTCAATTTTTTATGCTACATGCGTTGATTTGCATGGTCTCGAGTCGTGACCTTTTGGAAATAAGTTGCGACACAAAAAGAAGTCAAATGTAACGACGCTTTAAAGAGTATGATTTTGTGGTTGCTACGTTACAATGCTGCTAACAGTTGATGAGGAATAGCACGCGTTGTCGTGTCAACAATCTAGCAAATGTGGCTTATCAGTGACGATGTAATGAAAAAAATATTTTCTTTTGAAGTTTTGTCAAAATTCAAAACGTCTTTACTGTCCATTTAAAATCATTTTAGTTTAATCATTCACTACACTGAATTTATCTCGGTTCCAAGCGTAATTTAATTAGTTCAGCTGTTACTTCAATTTCTTCTAGTGTTTGCATCGATTCAACAATAAAGGACCTCGTACATTTAACTCACAACATGAGTTTAAAACTTTTTTCTTCCACCAGTGCAAACTTTTCATCTGAAATTAATTTTATAAAGGTGATTGAAATCATTTTTCATGTTTTATCTTGTAAGTTCTCCAAATTATTGACTGATGTTTTTTCTTGATCCAGCAAAGACGGTCTCTAATACCTCGGTCACATATCCTTTGCTGGATATTTATCTTTAACATCTATCTGGATCAAGCAAATTTGTTGGATCTTTGCGCAACATGTAAGCTAAGTCAATGGCTGTAATTTCAGGAATGATACAGCATAACCGGCTGAAATGAAAAAAAATCTACACTAATTGCAACTACGCGGAATAGGAAAAGCACTTTCAATACCAATAGTTACGTCTTTCTGCGAGTAAGTAGCATAGCAAGAAGTCAATGGGTCCATGTGCAAGTCGGGTTGATGTGGGTTGATGGTCCTTTTATTCAAGAAAACACATTTTTTACCATCCTCCATGGTACCCCTGGGTCCTATTCAACCACACGCACTGCACCGCCGATTGCCACAGCACTGGTGACTTAGTCGCGTGTTCGATAGCTCATCGACAGGCGAATGAGTCAGTAGTGACATTTTTCACAAACCTAATTCATTCTCATAGTAGTAAGAGTCGAGCCGAGGTCTCCGAAATTTGCCGCAAACTTGTCAGTGCTTAGTTGGCCGAGCTCGGGGCATTATTGATATTAAATTTAGTTAACTCGTGCATCTGTTGTAAACAGTTCTTCACGATCCTGGATCTGGCCGTACTTCGACAGATGAATAGTATGTACTTGGACTAGAAGAAGCTTTATCTATGCAAAATTAGTGGCGGAAGCACTGCAGCTACACATTAAAAATTAGCTTATTTTATTTGAAGGACAACCACTGCGAAAGTCTGCGCAGACGTATCCCTGAATTTATCTCCTAAGTTTGTAAATTTTAAATGGTAAATAATTTCCAGTCATTTCAGTTATTTCATATCATATTACTTTATCAACATTAAAATTAAACCTCAAACAAACGTTCACACCATGTAAAAACAATGTCCGAATTTTTTTTCTTTTCTCTTTTTTATATACACAAAAATTCTAAACTATTAGAAAAATATTTCATACAAAAATTGCAAACCACTTTTTCAAACCACATTATGAAGTTTTCTAACAGGTTAAGGCACTGAAACCTTATTTTTCCTTTATCCTCATCTATAAAAATATTAATATATCAAAAAATTCGTTCACTCCGAGATATGCATATTTTGCAAAATTGTCTTTTTCTTTTTTCTTCCTTTCTGTTTTTGTGAAACGGTCACTTAATACGACCCAGGAACACGTTCCGCCTTATACATTACATAATCCGAAACATTATTGTGACCGTCGTATAACAATGGTCACGTCACTTCTTCCTGACTGTTATCCTGATTCGCCGTTTGGTTGCCGGCACTCGTCACGTCTTCGTCATCTTTTGCTTGTTGCCGGAGTAACCGTGCGCGTACTATTCGCAAATGTCTTAGAATGTATTCTTCATTAGGCGCAACGTGATGCGCGGCTGTCAAGCATGCTTCAGCTTCTTTCAGTTCTCCTCGCTCGACATACACGACGCATAAATTATGCATGCCTTGGACATTGTGCGGATCGAGTTCGAGGATTTTACGATAACACTAGAAAAAGAATAAATAAAAAATTGAATAAACAATACGCAATAAAAGTAGCACGAACAAAATTCATATTTTCTACAGTTTACCTTTTCCGCAGAATTGAGGTCTTTAATGTTATTGATATAAATATCCCCCAACAAAATTAATCCTTTGATATGATCAGGATGGAACTGCAAAGAGAAAGAAAGTGAATGAATTGAATTAGGTGTCATTTTAATTTGCAAACCTTAAGAAGATGGTTAAGAAATGGAGCCGCCTCAAGCGGTCGGTGTGCATCAGATAACAAGAGCGCCAAATTGAAGAGAGCACTTCGAAAGTCTTGTTTGAGCTAAAATTAATTAATACCTATTAGTCCGATCGTTCTCACACGCTTTGACAACGCTACGGACCTGAATAGACATTTTAAACCACTTCTCAGCATTGACATAATCTTTATCATCCATTGCCAACATTCCTAGGTTGAAGTAAATCCTTTCGTTCTGTTGATCCTTTTTCATTAGCTTGATCAATCTGTCACACAAATGCAATACTTGTAACCACACACTTTGTAAAAAGTTTTCCTTTGAAATTCAAAATAAAAAAAGATTTAAAGGTGAAATAAGTTAGGTTGGATCTCCAATAATATTCAAGAGAGCATGAAATTCCAGTGGGTATTGATTTTTCCTGATGCATCTGTTAAGGAATCTCCAATGTCTATCAAAGTCTTGAGCTGTGCTCGTGATTCAGCATTCTAATGAAGTAAAAAAAAATGCAAGTTGTGGGCTTGCAAGAGGGCAATTTTCCTCGCTGCACCCTCCTTTTTCCTACTTGGTCCATTTTATCACAGTCTTCTGGATCATTACCTTTCGTAAGCCACTTTGCGTAGTTGTGGGTTTCCGCTCTCTTGGATCAAAATGGCTGAATTCATCAAGGCTTGCTGTCAAGGGGGAAAAAAGAAGAAAAAAAGTGGCGGTGATTCTAATATTATAAAATTCTTAGCAACTTTTTAAAACTTATTTTAAAACCAAATTGTATGTAAATATATTTACCTCATGTTCTGGATCCAATTCCAAAGCCTTGTCTAAATAAGCTAAGGCTTCCAGGGTTTTTCCTTGTTCCAAAAAAACAACCCCCAACTAAAGAATAAAAATAGCACAAAACAAAACATTACGGAGATATAAAAAACTTAATTTTAAAATTTTGTTTGTATTTCTTTAAGTTAATCTTATTAGCTACTAAAGACGCTTATAACTAATTCAATCAAATGTATTTGATATTAGACAACGTGCAAAACTCATTGTATTTCCCGAATTAGAGGCGCACTCTACTTCGAGAGATACGGTATCCGACTGTCTTAGAGTTTCCAAGATATTCCAAAGACAAATTGCTGAATTTATCGCGCATTTTGAAAACGGATCGGTAGGATATCGAAACAAAACGGCAAATAAAAACGCTAAGAAATACAAATCAACCTCCGTTCATTTTTAGAATTGCAATTACAATAGGACAGCATAAAATAACAATAACAATAACAGTAATAATAAGAAAACTTACATTATAATAAATATCAGGATTACTATTGTCATACTGAAGAGCCTTTTCATAAACTTCTTGCGCTTCTTTAGTCCTTAAAAGAAAAGAGAGAAAAAAAAGACTTTCTCAAAAGGAATGCAATCTAATAGAGATTTATGCGTCCTTTCCTGATGGGCAATCCATCAAAATTTAGAAGCATGCAAGCTGAGCAAAAGAAAAAGCCTAACTCGTTGTGTTTCCCTTCTTCCACCTCCCTCCCAACTTTTTTTTTTAGAGGATGTTCCTTCCGTGAGTTGCCTATTTCAAAGCAATGTTTGGTTGATGGCTCATTCAACTTATGTCTACATATCACACTTGCCATTAATCACTGTCCCTTGTCAATACTCGTTACCAGTGCAAGCGTCACCTGCTGCCACATGATTGAGTGCCTGTCACACTACTGTGTACGACACAAGCAAATATGTGTTTATGGCAGTCAACTGGAAGTGGTGATTGTCCAAAAATAGAATTTAATAAAAGAAAAATTGAATAGACTAATTAAACACCTGCTTGTACTAAAATTAGTCGGTTGTGTGTTGCGCCTAAAACGAATGTATTATTACGAATTCCGCGGCAATAAATATTATCATGCCGGCCAATCCATCCATCCATCCATCCATTCTCTTTCAAACAAAACTTGTTATATTTTTGACAATTTTAACACGAACCGTGTGGGATAATTGACTTTAATGAGAAGTGTTGTGCAAAATTATTAAAAAGTATTAAGTTGTTTGAAAGCTTGAAATGTTAATAGTGTTTTAAGTCATACCTATTTAACTTAATAAGAACATCTCCTCTATTGATGTAGGCTTGTGTGTAATCTGCTCTCATACTGATCGCTTGCCTGTACAGCTGGAACAAAACAAAAACAAAAACAAACATTTTAAACTTGCCTACCCACACTATTGATTTCATTCAACGTAACACCAAAGTTAATTGGCAGCATGCAACTTTCATGTCGTATTAGGTCTCTCTCCAGATTTTTAAAGTATTATGATTTTACCAATTTCAAATCAAATCCCAACTGTCTTTCCCAATTTCTAAACTGTTTCTTCAAAAGCTGCATGCTCCCAAAGTAAGTGAAACGAAAAACAAAATAAGCAAATAAAAAAAAGTAAAAAAAAAAAGCAACTCACTGAGTCTGCTTCTTCAAGTCGACTCTCATTTTTGGCGATAAGATTGGCCAAGTTGAGAAACACATTGAGGTGACTTGGAGCAATCCTTGTCTGGTAGGGTTCTCCGGGTCGAGGCTTTGGAAGCAAGTCTTTAGCCTAAGGATAACAAACTTGCACGTTCATCACTTTTCTTTTCTCCCATTACATTACACTCTTCCCATGAGTCGATGAGTGAAAAGAAAAAAGGACTGAAAAAAATTCCCATGACACATGTCTGTTTCCCTGCCTTTCTTATTCTTTTTCAACCTCCCCATTTCTTCTTTAATTTATCTCGTCTTTATTTAAGATAGAAAAAAAAAAACAAGTGCCTTAAACCATATTTTTTCTTCTCCCTTCTCAACCTTTCTCGAACAATGTTTTAGCATTTAATTAATTTACTGCGCAACTATTTCGAACGTTAGGATTTAAATTCAAACGACTTTGCTGCCGTCTTTATATTCTAAACAAAATATTGAAACAAAAATTCTGAAGAGAATTGTGTAAGAATCTCCTTCCTTTACCTTCATGTACGCATCTTCCGCCTGTTTAAAGCGTCTTAAGTTATTGAACGTTCTCCCTACGTTGATATGCGCTCCTATGTCATCCGGTTGAACTCTGTAATAAATGCATAAAAGAAATTTGCAGTTTGCACGCAATGGATCAGTTGTGCACGTCGTGTTTGTAGTTTCAACACCATCCAGGTGCTGATGCGATGTCGGGGATGTAGGTTTTAAAAATGGAATAATAATGCGCGTTTTAAAGTTTTAAAAAAGATTATTTTAAACCTTCCGCTTCATCAGTCTATAATTTAATATTTGTCGAAATCTGCGAGTTATTATACATCTCCACGGAAACGGTGATAAATTTAATGCGAGTAAAACTGATCTATAATTCATATCAGTTTGAATCTTACATCACAGCTTTGCGAAAATATTCCAACGCTTCGATGAATTTCCCTTCGCCCTCTAAAGCGTGTCCTACGTTATTAAATAACTTTGCGTTGCGTTGATTCACACGCAGACCTGCCATAAAGATGGTATATTCGGACTCCCTAAGTAATGAAAAATGAAAACTCATTTGTTTACAACTTGTTTAGCGAAATACTTTACTCCTTTAATAATTACCAATCAAAATTCCTTATCACAGTCTTGGTAGCATGTAGTAGTAACAAAATGACCAAACTCGCTGATGCAAGTTTCTTAAAATTACTGTCAAAGTGAATGAGAATAAATAGAAATTAAACAAAATGAAAAATAAAAAAAATGTAATTATCAATTTATAAAAGCGACTCATAGATGGCGTTGAATGACTAGCCGCATCAAAAACAACAACACGTCAGGTGACACGCATTTCATTTATGATGTTTTAAAAAAATGCATTTAAATTGCGAAAAAGTTTGTATTTTAAATTCAGGCACGTGAAAGAAAAAAGATCAAAAATAAATAAAATATAAAAAATTAAAATAAAATCGTCCAAGTCCAGCACTTCAAAGGGATATGAAAAGTGAGTGGTTTGAATGAGTTGCTATTCAATTGCGCTGCAAAACTCGCCGTGCACCTGTTTTATGATATACTTTCACGTTTTTACATCTCCAGTTCGTGTAGTTGCGGTAGACTAAATGAATAAACCCAGAACCAATGCATAAATTTGTTTGATAATGTTATAAATATTGCATTAAAGAAAAGGACTTGGAAAACTCGATAAGTTAATTAAATAGAATTAAAAGTAAAATTCGCAAGAGTCAATTTATAACTTTTACCTTCGTTCTTGGAGGCAGCACAAGCCGTGAGCAACCAACATGCAAAATCCCATACTAGGAGCATAAAGGATTCTTTCAGCCACAACAAATCCGACCGGGAAAAATAAATTGGATGCGGGCAAATATGGAAATATCATTAGGGATAAACTCTGAAAATGTAAAAAAAAAATCAGAAAAATCACATCAGGATTTGCAAAATTTTATTTTGATATTTATTTTTTTTTATTTTTATCAAAGTTAAAAATCAAAACGAAAGAAGACGAAAATTGAATGAAAAAGTAGTGGCGCTTGCTTTCATCAAGAAGTGAAGAAACTTGTGATTTGGTTCCACACTTGACCCTCTCTTCCTCCTCATGGGGGTGCACGAATGAGTGGACAGGGGTCAAGGGTTTTACCAGTCGACCATCAATAAATGAACGCTCGCCAATTTTCACTAGCCACCAGTCTGTCTTCATTTGGCGTATAAGCCAAACACGGAATTCACTCGAATTGCACCCAACATCATCTCCCACCACATTCCACCTCACCACTTCATGGCATTAACGGTGATTGGACATTTTATCCAATTGTCCAAATCAAGTTTAATAGGCAGTTGACTCATTCTAACAAACTCACGATGCAATGCACAGATCAAAGGCTACCACAAAATAGTGCCAACTCAATTTACAACTTGTCACAATTAATTTAAATTACTAAATAATATTAAGGGCTATAAATAGATTAAGTTGGTGTTGCCTTAAAGTTTATATTATGTACATATCAATTTAACTATTGAAAAACGACTTAAACAGAACATTCATTTAACAACATTAGCCCCATTAATCATATTTTTGATTATTCAATCGTTAAAACAAACCCCTTTATACCTAGACATTGAATACAGCCAATAGGTGCGTTCACATTTCTTAAATAAATCAAAATTAGTGAAATAAGTGAAATAAATGCTCGTGCGCAGCTGAGATCTGAATGATTGTTCAACCGAGCATTATACTTAGGATAAAAGTGACACACAACCTATTGCAAAATAAATGGACTAACTGTAAGTAAAATGTGATGTAAAAAACGTCATATCCTGAAGTGAAAACGAGATTATCAACTTAAATCATTTAAGCAGATTTATGAAAACCAATTTGAACGCACCTATTGTTTTTCCCCAACAATTTAATGCCATTATAGTTTTTCTCAATGATTTAATACCATTGTCGTTGTTTTATTTTTATAAAAACAAAATAATTTCCATATTATTTAATTTAAGAAGCAGCATGTTTTTCACGCACCGCCGTTGTATTTTTCAAAAGTTCTAGTATACAAGTTATGAATTTTTTAGTTTCCACAATGATTTTCGATAACATGTCAATCGATAGTGAAAGTTGACGCGAGCAACGCATATATTTTGCTGCCAGTTTTGTCGTCTCCCTACTCCTAATCTAAGCCTGATCTAATATTGCGAGCATCAAATTGGATCAAAGAGACAGAGTCTGTGAGTGAGTGGAGAAGTATTGACAGTTGACTTTGGCGCGGATCAATCATTATTGATTTTTGGATTGAAAATCCTCTTGGGGAACTTAGGGACACAAGGGGCGTGAACTCTTTAGCCACCCTACAATCCCGTCTTAACAGTTGCCATGGAGAGTGGACCAACTGCAGTCTTGTGATAAATATATCACACAAAAGAAGTAGACTTAAATCCCGACATGGAACTCAACTCAATACTCCCTCTTTTTTTTTTTACTTCTTATAAATAGACCGAAACTCAATTAATTTTCCCTTTTTCTTGTTTACTTAATTTTAATCTTAAATAACAAACGCCATCTTTCATCAGCTTGAATCGTGCCAAACTGACGTTGTGCTTTTAAAGTCACTTTAAGGGCGCACATAATCCTTCGGAGAGGATAGGCACACTGTACCAAGTAAATTGACGCATCAAGTTGACAGCACAAATTTAAATTTTCTCCCCCATTTTATTCCCATTTCAACATCCGGGTATTGTTCCTGGAACAATAACTCGACTGCTCTTCCACCATCACCACCACCACCTTCTCACGACTTTATACTTACGATGATGACCACTCGGGCATGTCTCATGGGTGCCGTCAGGGCGAAATGTCCAAGCTTGACCAACGACAGATAAAAGGCTGCAATAGCCAAAAGTCGAGGGTCCCAAAAGTTGTCCACCAGGGGAATTGTTCCCATAGTCCAATCACAGCAAAGATCACAGGGGAAACACAATAACCACGCGTTCAAAACGCATAGGTAGTTATACGTGAGGTGACGTACTGGTGTTGGTGCCACAGAAGCTGGGTTGTCGAATCTGCAAAAATATCGTGTTACAAGTTCATTTAAAAATTACGAACAACATGTAACATACACTAAATTAAAGGCATTAATCAATTTTGTCATGCCTAGCTTGACTAAAACGTCAAGTGAAAAATCGAGTTTTTAATTTAATGAGCTAATTAGAGACATTGTATGAAAAATCGTGAGTGGAACAAAGGCATTTCGCTTTTTCTTTTAATGGCAAAACCACAAAGCATATTCAATTTTACTGCAACATGAAAACCAAGCTGTTGTCCAAGTTTATTCCAACTATTTCCGGCATTCAATGACTTCCTGCCAGGACTATTACTGCAAACAGCAATTCATTAGAATAGAAATAAAGTTCAAATTACTTTCCACTTTGTCGTGAATAAAACACACGAGATAATTTTTTTCCAAATGTCACAAAGACAAGAATCAACGTGAATATTGTTGCTTAACTCTCTCTTTCTGCGCTTTAAGCTTAAAACGTGATGACGTAACACAATAACCGATGACACGGAGACTAAAAAAAAAATTTCCCATTAAACTTGGAAGGTAATTCGTTTTACAAGTCATTTATCTTTAAGCCTTATTTTCATTAAAAGAAAAAAAAAATGCCGAGATTCACACAAAGTTTAAGTAGCGCATTCCCCTACCAAATTACTCTAGCAAAAATAACTGAGATTGCAAAAATTGCGAATCAAATGGTTTTTTCAGCAGAAATTGGCAGCAAACTGATGAGAAATGCAAATCATCATAAAAAATTAATTTTCCATTTTTTCCCCACCATAAAAAAGAAATGGAACTAATTTCAGAAACGAGAAAAGTTGATCTCACCTGGTGAATACAGGTAATTGAGCACCCATAACATTAATCCGGAGCAAAACCAAAACGAACATGAAGCCAACGAGGAATGCCAGCCGATAGCCCATTTCACGAACCCATGGCGCTAAGCTTGCCTTCACGAACATAGCAGTATTCTTGGCTGGATTGAGTATGTCCTGAAGGCGCATCTGTGTTACAAGAAACCATGCATTAATTAATGACCAATTAGAGATAATTAGACTCAAGCCCTCTTTCCCTTGACCAATTTCAATTGTGGCTGCGTGGCCTTATCGGCAGCCGCCATCTCCCTCCCTCTGCATCTTCGATCCCGACCCACCTCGACTCACTCTTCGCATATCTGGCTCGGCTTAATCTTGGTCTTGCATGCAATAAAGACCAAAGGCCAAAGTCCAAATTGTGAATTTAATATCGAATAATCAAGTCAACTTATATGCGAGGGGCCGCGAGCATCAACTGGGTACAGTTGAATATTGAAAAAGAGAAAAAGGGATATGGGATATGAATAAGATAGAAATAAAACAGCTACAGCATAATAATGTACAGCGAACGGCTAGAAGTATAGACTCTATTCCACCAACAGTGTACAGCTTTTAAAAACAAATACGGCGGCATTAAACTTTTACTTGGGACATAAAATCTTTAATGAGAATTTTTGAGTGGCTTGAGGTGTGTTGATTCTTGCGATCAGTGGCGAAGGTAGATTACAAAAGTAAAGTCTCTTATCACCAACTCATGTTACTTTAATACCTTTAGGAGTTTTAAAAAAACGCTATACACGTTATTGGCTGAGCGAGCACAAGCAGCAACAGATAATCTTTGATAATACGGGCAACATGAGGAATCAACGCCTTTTTCTGTCAAATGGAAGTGGAATAGCGGCCCTATTTATTGCCCCGCGTCTCTGGATAAGAATACAAATAAGTACCGTAACCAAAATATCTTTTTTCTCTCGAAAATATTTCAGCATTTTGATCTCTTTTTCTTTTATTCGAAGACTTTTATCCAGAACGTCAGTATATATAATTTTTACAGTTTTTTCTCTTAAAGTGCTTAAGTGCGTGTCAATATATGTACAATAATTGATTTACCAGATACTATACAAAAAGGATCTGTGTAGTTTCTTCTCATTGTCGTGGAACTAATTCAACAAAACAGGCAGACGTGATAAGCACATCGAGGCTTATCTAAATATTTTAAGATCCCGAAAGCACATCTTAGTAGCATTCGTTCACAAACTGATAAACCACTAAGAAATATTGTTCGCAAATGTTAGAATCAACAGTTATCACCGAGCCGCCTGCACTTTCATGTTTTAAATTAAAGAAAAACAAGATACAAGAAAACTTGCTGAATGAAGAGAGGCAACAAATATTGAAGAACAATTGGTGAGTTCTGAGAGAACGCCGTAGGCCGAGCAATTACTAAATCAGAACACACAAAGAAATGTTGAAAGCCAGTAATTGCTCTTGCCCAAATAGTGATCATTAAAGCTGTTCATTCATCCACAACTTTTGTCTACCATAACTTATACTGTCCATAAATATAAATATAAACAATAAAAAAGAAACATTCGTTTTATTTCAAGTAGAAAATAAATACTTACTTTCTGAGCAATAAATATTTCATAAACACAACACACTCCCAAAACAGTCACACCCTGCTCTTTACACAACATCGCAATGGTGCCAAAATAGGGAGTAAGCAAAAGTGGACCCCATTCTGAAAAGGAAAAAAAAAGAAAAATGATGTACACTTTACTAAAAGCGCTCTTTGTATTATGGAAAAATTATTATTTGCTTGCTCTGACAAATATTAATAGATGTTATTAACTAGCAAATTTATCACAGTTGCATGCATTATCTACCAACATGTCACCAAACACGCAACTACAATTAGGTCTTAAGTTATGATGTTTTCGTGCACGTGGCTATCACAATGCGCCACTTGCTCAAACAAACACACGCAAGTCATTTGCATAAATACAAAGATGGGTATTAATTACCGTCCCTCCCTGTCCGAGTCATTTTGAATGGTAAAAAAAATGCAAACAAGTTTGCATTTCATAAATTAAAGGCATGCTTAAATTTAGTAGTTGAAGGATAGAGGGTGTGCCACTGAATAACCTTAATCTTTGATTTTCATCTTCTTGCCAAGCCGAGTTATGCTCTATGATAAACTGTTTTTGTCGCTGCCTCGCAGCTCCACAATTATGAAACTGGTGGATAATTAACTGCCTTTCCTAATTCTGTCAGGATGTACATTAATCTGCCACACACACACACTAAAGCTTTACCATACGAGACAAACAGGACAGTGATCAACAGTCCAACGCCACGTGGCCATTCGTTACACAATTTAACTCTATTAAAGCGTGGTATATGAGACAAGTTTAAATCCCAATAACGGTTCTAAATGTGATCTGCTTTTCCAATTGGACATGTGTAACGACTCTGTTGTCATTCTCAAAGTTATCGGCTGCTTTTGATTAAGTGCGTAAAGCCAATAATAAACTGGAGATGAAATGGCATAATCTATGCCGTTTTTCAAATTACTAAAATCAAACTGTAATCTTCATACACAACTCGTTTTTCCGAATAATCCTCGGGACTCTCTTTAATTCGTGGCTGTACGACTTCACGAATTAAAAAACGCATAATGGATATTACATAAAGCGCAGACTTATTATACAAATAAAACGTTCGCGTGACAATCTCTCTTTCCTTTATTTCCCTAGCCTACAATAACTCTCTGGGTAAAAATCTGTTTTCGTAACGTCTTTGAAAAAAACAACTAAATTGGAACTAATTTTTAAAGTTGCGTTTCTCCAAGTTTAGTTTTATTGCATACAAGAACTTTCCTACTCTTTATGATGCAAACCACATCACCCCATCATGGCTGCCTGCTTCCTGGGTTGGACTAAATGGAGGGAAATAGGAAGGATGGGGTCTCTGTGCATGGGAAAAGCAAGTAACAGGAGGAAAAGAAGAGGCAAGTCACCTGAATTTTAGGAGAAGCAAACTTAACTCAACTGTGAATAAATGCTTTCCACTTTACTAAACTCGGCTCGGAATTCGAGAAAAGAGAAGAGAAATGAAAGAGAAGAAAAAAAGTGAAGGAACCGAGTGGGACATTTATGTAATTTAGCTCATTTATACAAGTGCGTTTTTATGGGCCTAGGAGTGAATCCAAGCACGTAGAAAATATCTATGATCAAAACTTAGCGTAATTAGCGGTTTTTCTTTTTCTTTTTCTATTTCTTTTTTTTTTAATAAATAGGAAACATAATAACAGAATTTAATCGAGATATTTTCTTGCAGTCTGCAATAACTATTTTATTAGATACCTGTTTCTTTCCGTAATCCAGTACTCCGTATGTAACAAGTTAACGAGATGATGAAAAATAAAGAAGACAAAATTTCAGCTCTGCCAACAACACCGGTTACCTAGAAAAAACAGAAAAGAAAAATAAGTTAGAAATGAATAAATAACTCGGAACTTATTGCGCACAATATAAAATGCAAACGTTAAAAAAAAGTTAAAACAATTTTCCTTTTGATGATTTATTCACTCGAATAACAATGCAGTTTATGTGTCTGGTGAAGTTGCGATGGCTTTGTTCCTTCCAGAACATGATCAAATTTTCACATGCAGTGCTTACATTATTCAATTTATGCCGGCAATGGGACAGGGAACGTGGAAATCTAGTTATCGTGTAGCCCAGTCGCAGTGCGCCAGTGCCAATAAGCGACATGATGGGTCAAGCAGGACACCATCTATTATTCATTACAAGTGAAATATATTTCTGCAGATCTCTCATATTTTTGAATTTATATTTATTCTTTGCTGTTTAAACTCCGAACCAAGATGAATATTTCATTTTGAAGCTTGTTCAAATAGTTTTCACACAATTAAGATTTCATGAATCTTTCTTTATATGTTATGTCTACAAGTTGATTGCAAGCTTCATTTGTAAATTCATGAGTAGTGCAACACCCACACAAACACAATCCTGATGAATAAATTAGAGTACAGTTGTTGGCGAGGACTCTGTCATTCGTTCAATTTTTTCTCATTGCTCTTCCGATATTCATAAATCTTTAACCCCGAAATCTGCAAAAAAAATCGACAGAGTATCGAGAACGCATTTCGACAAAATGGTTGTTGACATGGCTGAACGCAAGAAAGTTTTCTACACAAGTTCAAATTATTTTATATTCAAAATTTGTGTTGAGACTTGAAATAAAATTTGTATTTGTTTCAATTAAATGCGTTTAAAATAAAATAGGATATTTCTAATGGATTTAAATCAATGCTGTTCACAGAATTATTTTTGACACGCCTGTCGAAGCCGAAACGGTTGGCGCGACGCCGCCATAGAAGAAAACAACATTTAAGAAAGAAGAAAAAAAAAAATCGTAATTTAAATTGTAGTTTTCTGGAGCAATTACAGTTCACTCAAAAGAAATAATGAAAATGCTTAAATTAATTCTATAAAGAAATATCCCAAGATGCGCATCCTAAATAAACAAAAGTGCACAATAAAGAACTATTTAGGTGTTTTGAGATGCAAAAAAATGTTTTAAACTAACTTTTAAGAGACACGGGTGTACTTTTAGGTGCACAGACAGTCTCCTGAGGCTAAAATACAGTTTTTTGTATGTGTAAATGAAATGCGCACTGAGAAATACCGTTTCGACCAATCACAGAAGGAAAACAAAGACATAAGTTGTAAAATGTGTTAGTGTGTAGCTGTGTACAAAGGAACGCATAAGTTAATTGCATCATTAGTTAAGTGTACATTACGATTAAATAAAAAAGTTAATTCTTAAAGATGCGCCCTAAATAAAGCCAGGCCTACGGTATGTCAATAAAGATAGCTTCGTTGATCGTGATATTACTTTATCCAACGTATAGAGTAATTCCTTATTAACTCAATTAAAGGTGCAATAAATTCACTCAGCTTTAGATATTGGATTTTGAAAGTAGAGTGTGCTGATGAAGAAATCATTCGTTTTCGAGATAAAGACGCGTGTTATATGTACAACGTAATCACAAATCAGAATAAAGGGGAAATATACACGCGTGATATTATCAAGTTGCAATTATATCAGGCCGTTAACGGCTCCCTGATATGTGACACACCACAAACTTGTTTGTGATAAAAGAGACTTGTTTTCAAAATGTTGCCTTCCTCTCCTAGGCAACTATCTCCCAGTCAACACAAGTGTGATTAACATTGGACTGCACTTGATACTTGGGTTAGGCCTATTTCCCTTTGCCAACCAACAACATCTGATAATCTTAATTTGGATCAGGAGCCCAGGGATCCATTCTAAGAGTTTCCTTCTCCTAGGAGACTTCACTCTTCAATTCCACAAGTACAACAAGAAAGGAAACTTGTGCCACATGCTACCACTACCCCATATCCTATCCTGTCCCTACACTTTAAGACTAAGTCTATAAAATTTGGAATCGCGCCAGAGAAAAACATCCTCTGATCACAAATATTAATGGTTGTGGATGTGTCTGGTTTTAAAGCAGGAGGAAATGTGGGCAGGGAATAGAAATGAAAAATTTGCATCCTTTGATAAAAGATAGAAGTTGCCACGAGCAGGAGCTAAATGATAGGAGAAAAAGTGTGTTGTAGAAGGAAGAACCAACTTGAATATTGATTAAAAGTTTAAATGGATTCTCGAAATTAATTGATAACATTTCTAAACTGATCTTTACAGCGCTATCTTTCTAATATGATAAAATAGCGCATAAATATTGAATTTTTTCGCATTTTCAGTATAAATATATAGATATGATGCAACTTTTATAGCGATATAAAGAGATTGTCTCAATGCTCCTAATGTGATTTTCTTCACAGCTTAATTTTTATTAAACTAAAAAAAAAAAGAAAATTTTTTTTTCTTAATTCTAGTAAGGAAAAAGTTTGTGAAAAATTACTACGCTTTGATCGATTCAGGTAGAACTGTATTGATTGATACTCGTGGTTTTACAACGAAAAAAATATTTCAACTTAAAAGACAACCTTTTCTAAGCTTAAAATCCCGTACTCTAGTTTCAAGCTAACAAGTTTAACTTTGACAATTGAAAACGTATTAAAGATAAAGGTAGCAACGAAATTGAATTTTTCTTTTACGTTACGTTTAATTGTATTTCATTTTAAAACAAGGTCAAAATGCTTAAAAAACAGCAAAATTCCCGAGATAATAGTTGCATAACCTCCTCTAACTAAAACCAACAAAAAACTAATCTTGAAGAACCACTAATTAAAAAAATTTCCGGATTTGACACGTGATGTTATCATGTTGGCGTATAATCCCTTTGAATTTTCACTTGCCACTTGGATTAGCAGAATTTGTGAGAATAGCACGCGTGTGTCACATCCTTCTCACGAGTATTAAGACTTTTTCTTCTATCAAATCTCCTCTTGTTCCCCGTGACATTTGCCACATTAAGCTCACGATAGTGGTCAGTACAAGTGAATTTTTTTCTCCCTTATCACCAGGGAACTAAATCTATAGTGAGATCACACCAGCTGCTCGCTTAAAAAAATATCAAAAATAAAAACAAAATTTTTTTCCCTCTCATTTTTCTTGACACTGAAAAATTACTTTACGTTAATGCAACGTCATTCCGGTGTGGGATTTTTTTCATCGCATTACACGTGCAATAAATTTATCACGGCTACAATTCATCAGTCGTAGAAAAAAATTTTGGAATAATTTTGTATAAAAAAAAATAATAATAAAAAGTAAATTAATGCGTGTAACGTGCAGATTTAAAAAAAAAAAATCTTTATTATGAAAACACCTCGATCAATAAAAATTTTAATAAAATCGATGAGTGTGGGTCTAAATTGCCTCAATTTATGCTACGTGATGGCTTAATACCGCTTAAGTGTTTTTTTTTTTTTTTTTAGTATGAAAAATAAGCATGGCTGAGGGTAATTCACAACAAATTGCCCGCCTAAAAGTTGGCTACCGTGCACGAACCATAGATAATTTGAAGAAGAATATTCACCAGAAATAGAATTTACATTAAAAGTAAAAGTATTTGAGATAACTATCATAAATCAAAATGATTTTGTACTTTTGATTAGAAATAAAAACCAACCAATTTTTATGAAAAGTTGCACTCTCATCACTTTTTCAAATTAAATATTTTATTTTTCAAAAAAAAAAAAAAAAAAATTGAAATCGAATTTTTCAAATTTTTAATTTACTAAAAGTACGTACCGACATATAAACCATATAATTAAAAATTTTATTGACTGCACACAATAGGAATTAAATCCGAACATCCACAAAAGCGTAAATTCCTAGCTCAATTGCCCGCCTAAAAACTGGCTTCTCCCCAAAACAAGCACGCCTCAAACCGCAAGAGAAAAAAAATAATTAAATAGAAATCAATTAGAAAACAACTCTATAAAAACTTCATTTTCTTTATGAAAGATCGATATTTTTTTTCCTTTTTATTTGGGGTGGAAAATAAGCTCATCTAAGTGAGCAGACAGGCAGGTCAAAATGAGAGCCCATTCCGGATGTCTCTGGCATTCCTCGCGAGTAGAGACCAGTACAGGACAACGAGACAGTTTTAATTTCCTGTTTGTGTCATGGTCTGGCGCATGCGCGCCTGTCGCTTCAAGGACCCTTGCTTGCTTTTGGCGTTGCATCGTGAGTGAAAAATCAAATTTCCTAATAGCAATGGCATTGCGATGAAACATCACTTTTGCTTTGATTGACTTGCAGTTATTATAGAAATTTCCCATTAAGAACTTTGCTCATTGAGGACCAAGTCACGCTAACTGCTGTCCACTCTACAGGACAAGCAATTGAGCGACACTGAACGGGCATCAAAAATCCATCGGTGACATTTTAGTTGCAACGTTGCGCATAATTGCGCCAGTCATTATCAGCTTGGCCAAAGTTTGTTAATAACCTCGCGGTCAGCCATGATTGATAGGTATTGGTCAACAGCTATCAGCTTTACCAAATTAATGAACTCGAATGGCTTCCGCTCAAATATCTTTTAATAATGTATCAAATGTTTAAATTAAGATGTTAAAAGTTATTTAATGTTGATTATATACCGTGTATACACAGAATTAATTATTAATTAATTAATTTCTGTTTTGTTTTGGTGAGAATTTTAATCTGTAATCAAAAGAACGACGAGAAACAAATATTTGTCGAGTGTCGTCAAATTCCACAAGGAATTGACGTTGAAGGGGTTAAACAAATTGAAACTTGTCTCCCAGTTGGAAAGAGTCAAGTGTTTGGCAAATGATCTTACACGTGAAGTCGAGTGAAAAATTGGCTTCTCTCTTTTAAGTGAATAAACACACAACAACAACTTGTGTTTTTATACTCAAAACTGCATTTTCTTATTTCGACTGCAACAATTCCGCCTGGCAAACATAACAGGGGGTAACACTCGCACTCATTCGCTCCAAACTGTTTATTTCATTGTTACAGCAATGAGCACTTTCAGCTTAAAAGGTCCTCCAGAGTTCTCTATATAAACCGAAAAATTTAATGCATATGTACTCGTGATGCTAAAGAAAATATCATTTGTTGAGCCGCTAAAACTTGCGACGCAGCTATTATTATCAGAAATAAAACTACTTTCTGGAAGATGACATTTAATAGAAACATCTGTGACAGTTTCAAAACTGAAAAAGCGAGCAGCACATCAGAAGTAATGTTTAGCAATACAGTAACGATCAAGGACACCTGCGTCCACCCTTTTAATAATAAAGTCCCATTCCGAATGGTACCCGAAAGAAAAACTCATCTTCTTCTTTACAGGAAATGGATACCCTGGGTACACAGGAAGTGGTCCCTGGTATCTACTTCCTCAATCCAAGAAGTCTTACCTGTGATCGTTCCTGATTAATGGAGACTTAAGACACATTGGTGGAATTACCGGGTCCCGTGTGCCTATTGGGGGGCATGACCCACTGAATTAAGATGTGCTGGCTCTTAAAGATTAAAGTCACTTTTCTTTCCTTCGGTTAGATTCTTATCAATCCGTCGTGTATTAGCTAATTGTGGAACTAGGATTAGTTTCACCCTGGTCTGCGAAGCAGTCGTCAAGCTAATTTCACCCTGTAATTTTAGACCCCGTTTCGGGTCAAGTTTTGTGTTTTGTGGCGTTTGTGACATCTGTTCGCTTCGGATCAAACGAAGGAATCGTGTTACAGACAGAATTACAATCGCAGAAATAGAAAATTGCGATATTTTTACGTTTTAATGTCTGGAAGGTAAAAATAAGTCACTTTAATTAATTTTTTACTTATGTTTATCTGGATTAAGGTTTGCCTGCTCTGAGCTGCGGTTGAGTTTCGAGTTTGGATAGGGCCATTTTTATGCTTATTACAGCGGAAGATAAATGGGCATCCAAATTGGCTGTAGCGACGATATTTACGACCGCTCCCAGGTCCAAATCGCCACAGCTTAATTACAAAAAAAATGTGGAGCACATAATTCGAAGCAACTTTCCTTTCGTTTGTATTTCCAATAATGAGATTTCTATTTTAATTTCTTTATATGGTACCTTGAGTCGTCCCCATTTAAAAACATCAATCGACAATCTTTATTTCGTTTTTAATATTTATAATTTTTTAATTTATAATGTCCAGATGGTTTAAATAATGTAATTCAAAGGACCATGGGGGTATTGGGAGTGAAATTACAGGTGCTGCTGCAGACTATTGAGTGAAAAGCATGTTAAACAAAATGTTTTAAATTGTGTTTGCGTTTGCTTTAATGCGATTGTGACATGCAAAATCATGTATTAATGACTTAAAATAAAAGTTTAAACCTCACAAATATAGAAATTTATCAAAATTACCAGGTTGTGTAAGGCAAGAACAAACTGCAGAAATGGCTAACTTTCGAGTTCTACTAAAACGTATTTGTTGTAACTTTTCTAATATTTGCAGTGACCATTCTTCGCTCCAATTCCTTTGTTCTATTCTATGTTGCAGATGTCTAGTCATTCCTACGGCATCTGATAAACTCAAGTATTCCTTCTTTCTAGTGTATCCTTCTTCTTTACTCCTTAAAGCTTTAGCATTGCTGTCAACATTCACTTAATAAGCTTTAATCTTTGAAAGATTTCAATCTCAACATTATTTATTTTCTATGTGTGTGCTTAAACTTTAAAACCTGCCATTAATAATTTCTAAATAATTTATGATTATTTATTAAATGAATTCAGCCGGGAATTCGGAAACATTTTTGCACTTCCCAATCTCAACCGAAATTCTCAATTTTAATTTCACTACCATTACATTATTTAAACATCCTAAGATGATTCATTAAACAAAAATGAACACTAACAAAGTTACCGCCAAAGCATTCAGGTGGGATAAACATGTCCGCCATTATTCTGATGTGATAAAAGTATGAAAAATTGATGTCGCTGCTCTTTTGTTTTGATCGCGTTAATTGTTTTGATCATTAATTTTTAAATTCCAAAATGCCGAGTGCAAATAAATCTATTTGTAAATAACCCTAGTGTTTTACCTATTCATATCTGAAGCCTTCATTCTACTTTAGTTAAACATTAAAATTGATGTGATGAAAATGCAAAACTTTTATTATCGACTCATGGACCGCCATTAACATGCTAACGACACTGCTTGCAGCCATATTACAGTTTAAAACAATTTTCGAGATAGAGGCATCAAACCATAGTCGAAGTGTTATCATCACTACCCTCTTTTCTAAACGCACATACAGTCTTTACTCGAGTGGTGATCCATCAAGAAACGAAGGGTGGTGGAGGGGGTCACTTGGGAACATCTCTCCACCTTCTACATCTTCAACATTATTGGCTAATGTTTTAGTAATGTTGGGCTTTGACAGTTTAACACTGACAAACAGTTGCGTGTGACAGATGAGGCCACAAAGAAATGCAAAGGGTTAACATTCAACACACGTGCAATGCCTCATACCTGCCAATTGGAAATTTAGCCCTCAGGTGCGAGCCAAGTTTATTAGCAGTCAGTCAAGAAAAGAAAAATTGGCTCTTTGGATACTTAAAGTTTGTCAAATGACTGAATGTGTGAGGCGATGGGAGGGGAAAATGCCTTTTGAATATAAAATTCAAAGTAAATTTAGCGTTTTGCCTCTATGAAATTCTAATCCAAGTGGCGTTTAAAATTCATTTTTCTTTGTTATGCGAGACAAATGGGTCCCGAAATCATTTTCATTTTTATTGTTTTCTGAATTTAAAACAACACCTACATTTTTTTTTGATACAGTTACACTAAACCTGGAGTTTCCAACCTCTTTACTCGCGACCCAAAATACATTTTCCTGGCGACCCCAAATTTCGACTTTCCAATGTGGTTTTCTCTATCTTAATCTTCAACAAACAAAATTTTTTTCATGCGACACGTCGCGACCCATAAAAATATCCTTCACTACCCAACTTCGGTCGCGACCCTGAGGTTGGAAATCCCTGCAATTTTTCATGTGTTGTAGTGCAGGAAGGTAGTATTCCAATTTTAAAAATGATCACAAAACTACTTTCTGGCGCTGTATTATAGAAGAAACATTTTGGTTTGCTTGTTTGTTTAAAAGGTTGTTTTGGTTTGTACAACTCGCACACACTCTTGCGTTGTTCATTCGTTCGTCTTGTATTTGACTCGTGTTCTTTTTGAACGCTTTTTTCCGAGCGATTATTGGTATTTCTATTGCATCTGATTGTTTAAATGTTTTGATTTATACCCCCTACCCGGTGAAAACAAAGACGTAGAACGGAAGAAGTTGTACGCGTCAAAACAAAATACTTACAGCTTCCGTGTGAATGGGATGAACAGCAAACAACATGGCCGCAACAAAACTCGTAATTTCCGCAACGAAATGTTGACATAGCCTGAAACGATAATAATCAAAGACCGCTATTATTGGAAAGTAAATAGATTGTCAAAGAGTAAAATAAAAAGTATTATTAAAAAAAACAAAAAAAAAACAAAGAACAGTAAAGTAAAGAGAAAGGAAATCTTTCACTGATCAAATAGACATTAAACTAATATTTGTTTAGGTATCACAGATTTTTCATTTGTCCTTAAAACTTTTAATGGTAATCTTTTACTTCAACCTGGTAGAAGGAATGTGCTAACCCAATTCAACACATTTTAGAAATTTTTTTTTAAAAAAAATTGCCAGAAAAGAAAGGAAAAAAAAAAAAAAAAAAAAAAAAAACCCAAAACTTTTCACCGAGTCAGCAAACATGACTCAGCACGGCTCTTCACAAGAGTGGAAAGGAGAACAAGAAAGGAAAGAAAAAGAAGAAAAAAAAAATCATGTCCACGTGGAATCATAATAGTTCACCCAACTATTAGTCCTTCTTGGAGATTTAACCTTTAAAATCCAATTTTTATTTTTCAAAATTTAAATTTAAATTAAAATAACATACAGCTAAGAAAAGCTAACTTAATTCTATCAAAATAACGATTATTATATAATAATATACCAAGTCAAATCCATTTTCTTAAAAAATCAAAGAGTTGATTCTTTTATTTTAAATTAATTTGTCTTGCTGGGAAATAGCTTTTTTTTTAAAAAAAAACTTGTCAACAATTTTTTCCTCCACTACAAAACTGCATTAAATAGGATTCCAATTCCATCCATTTGTGTGCAATCAACGAAACCCACAATCCCCTCTACAAAATGACCAACAGATGGCAGGTGATGGGTGCAAACACTCAACACACTCCTAACATCTGTCGTGTGGTTGCATTATTGAAGATGTGCAGCTGGCAGTGACTTGTCTGCCTTCCACACACCCCTTCCAGCATCCCTTGCAACACCCCAGCGCCAGCCAACCCTCTCTCGTGTCTTCTTTCGATGGAAAGATTCGTCCTTTGTGAGTAAACTTGAAAAGTTGGAGAAGGCCATGCTTTGTGTGCCTCAGGGTTCATTATCCGGGGTTCATGGAGTGAAAAACGAGGCCCTTTTCACAATGGGGAGCTTCGTGAACCCACCCATCCTTTACCCCATATTCCTTTTTTCCCTCTTCCTCTCTCTCTCTCGTTCTTTTCTTTCTCGCATACACTCATGCTAGGAAAAACAGGGATATCACGTGACAGAGAACATTACCGTTCCCGAAGGAAAAGCAAATTTGACACATTGATCTGATTCTATTTGCAAGAAAGGTTTAGAAAATTTTCCTTTCCAAAATTACCTCGAACATCCTGTATTAGAATTTTCACAGTGCGATACAAGCGGATGAAACTTTATTTCCCCAATAATTTAGAAAAGTGTTATCGGTTGGATAACAAAAATAAGCATTTGAGGATTTGGTGGACCCTGATAAAAATGCCTGAAATCCAATCTGAAAACATAACCTGATAATTTACGCATTTTCGCGTGTTTCGAACTTAAAAAATGAAAGCCAAAAGCCATAATAAGTCATAATTAACCGCCCAAAACCACCGAAATCCTAAAACAATAGTTTACATCTTTTATTTTTTTATCTTATCGTCTCAGTACATGATAAGAAAACCACAATATACTGCTGCTAAAGCCCCTTCAATAAATGTCAAAAGGCAGCAAAGCCTTTAGGAAATATATCGAGACGATAGAACATTCGGAACTCGGTTTGCAAATATTTTAAAATTACTAAACAGCCCATTCATCCATCTCACTTTTCTTCCCTCTAGTTTTTCCTGAAGCTAAGTCATTTATTGTTCCATAATCACTTTCTCCCCGCCGTGCTTTTGCCATACACAATCATCAAATTGATAAATGGCAAATGATAGCCAATCAACAAATCCATTTTCTTCCTCCCGTTCTTTCCTTTAATTTTTTGATCGTTATTAACAGGCTAAAGATTTGAGTTGGCTGCTAATTTGTCTGCTTGTTAATTGTACGCCCCTTCTCTTGCATCAATTAAAAGAGAAAGATAACAAGAAACTAATCAACACCCTACTAATTGTCTGCAAGGCGCTTTCTACCGAAAAAAGTTAAATAAAGTATACGAGAGGAAAAAAGGATGCTCGTGATACAGGTTTAGACAAATAAAGAAAAAAAAATAAAGATGTATAAAAAATGAAAAAAGTAAAAATCTTCGATAGAAGACATTAAGCAAAGGCTTAAGGAGTACAATTCCCAAGAGATGTGTTGGGCATTAGCCAGAGAAAATCTTGCTCTTCTGATTAATGATACTTAGTCCCAGTGTTGGTGTGATTAATGTTCACCATTTGTGGGTGCCACCAATCTGCTACCTTGTCAATGTGATTGGCTTATCATTAAAATGATTTCCAACCGTTTATTTGTGTCGTTTTGGAAAAAAATCTAATGATAGCAAGTGGCATTATGTCTAAATGAAATTGTTTGTTGACTTGTTTTGAAATGAATAATCTTTTCTCCTTCGCAACATCGGAGAAATATTTTTCTTGAAGTCAAAGAAAGACAAACCGTCGAAATGAAATGTTATCAACATTAAATTCAAGTCGGTATTGAAACCGAGCAGATTTATAGCACTACGTAATCTATTCTATACTTTATGACCACTAATGCTTTCAAATTTCAAACTCTTCGCTGCACATTTTTAAAAATTACGCTTTTGCCTTAATTCTGATAGATTAGACCGTTGAAACCTTTTTTCCCCCCAAAAAAAGAAAAGAAAAAAAAAGATGAAAACTACATTAACAAACAAAAAAAAAACCCTGAAATTTATCACCCAAAATTTTAAATTTCTAAATAAATGTACCCCCTTTTATCAAGTTAACCGATGCATTAAATTTCATTTCCTCTTACAACCTTTTCAAAATTCCAATTACAGCAGATTAACCAAAATTACACGAGAAAAATGTGTCCTTATACAACCCAAACACTGACCCATAAAGCACTCTTTCATTTACCACATGCCAAAACTGTATATGCAAGACCAAAACCTTAATTTCACTTAGCAACCTTAGTCTAACCTCATCAAAAGCTCCTTTTCTTATTTTTTGTTCACTTCACCCATTACATGCATTACAATTGATAATTAACTCTTCCGCTTCCATTCAAAGACCTATTTAAAAACAAGTAGCGTTGAAAATTTATGTCTCTCCATGTTGTTGTTCATTAAACCAGCCGAAATTCTTGTTTTTGTTTCCAGATGAGGAAGAGGGGTAAGACTAAACACCACGCTAACATAATAGCCTTTCACACCCCTTTAGTAACGCCTCAGTGAAGTGACAATGGCAAATGAATTACATCAATGAAAGCAGTGAGCTAAAAGTGAGCTTTTCCTTCCCTTTTGCATGTTTGAGTAATGGCTGTCTTTTTGTTTTCTCCAAGAATAAACCAAGACACATCGCTAATGCCACCAACAGGAAGCAGATCAAGGGCTTTCCACAAGAGCTGAAAAAGATATGAATAGCGTTTGGTTCGAGACAGACTTGATCAAGATTCATCTAATTAAGGATTAGCACAAAGCATAAAACACTGCATAAATAGGGGGAAAAAAATTTAAACCAACTAGACATAAAACTGCAACTATAAATTTAAATTTCACGTGCATTAAATGGATAAATATGTATAATGCTACAAGTCATAGGTGAAAACACTTAAACCGTGAAATTTCTTAGTGTGATAATGAGACAATAACTCAGCTGATCAGACTTTAAAACCAAGTTCGAAAAATCATGTAAACAAGCCGCTTCAGTAAGTAAATTTCACACACTACGTGGTCTATGTAAATAGATCGTATGATTACATTATTGCGGCCATCTTGGATACTCAACCTCAGCACATCGGCACTCTTATCACATCCGATTTAATACGGACAAACACTCGAAAAGCAGACGTTTGCGGAGATGTTTGCACGAACTGTGGACGTTTGTAAATACTTGTCTAAATCCGACTAGCTCCGATCATTAAAGAAAATAAAATAAACACATTTTGTTCGAATTTAATTGCAAGTTTACAAAATGGTGTACACGTACAATACACCTGCAGATTGTGGCCAACAAACTGCTCCCGAACATTTCATCGCAATAACAACAACAACTAAAAATAAAAATGCATTTATGTCAAACCACTTTTGTATCGTTTTATCTCAACGAAAAAGAGATGCAAATATATTTAATTTATGTTTACCATATACCTTTTCAACCCAAGAGCATCTCTGATACAATTTATAGCCTGTGGCTGGAGCGTAATGTATATTTCACAGCCGCAATGTGCCACCAGCTTCACAGCATTTTACAGCCACGATTTCCATACATCATCCTCTACTGTAACCACGGCAACAACTATCCATCATCAAATATCATCTTTCTCCAAGAGATAATTTATTAACCTCAACCATTTCCTTAATTTCAAACTTACAACAAAAAAGAAGAGAGAAAAACCAAAATTGCCCACTAATTTTACGTTATTTATTTCCTTTTCTTTTATCCTATAAAATTTCGGTTAAAGCTTAAAATGAAATAATAAAAAAACAAAAAACAAATTGAATTTCTAGTGCAAAAACAGATTAAGAGTGCGGCATTTCAAAGTGTGAAAACAGAAAATGATTTTATCTTATTCTACAAATTTACCGTGCATTTTTGCAAGTTGCTAGTAATTTTAATTGTGCTGTTTACTGACATTTTTTTCTTTAATTTTAATTATTTTGAAAGCATGCAATTCTCCAGGCACAGATAAAAATAAATAATGGGTTTATTTAGTTGAGCAGCAAGAATGGCAAACATAGGAATAATATACGCTAACATAACACAAAAAGCAGTAATAATTTCATGTCTCTGGAGTTTACTTCGTCAGATTATATCTAAACTGATGCAGCGCATATAAACGCAATCCAGTAAACTTTTCGGCATCAATTTACACGTTTCAACTCCACCAGACTTTGCTCCACTTTCAATGCTCTGAAACCAAAACTGGAATCCATTCGAAACTGAATACTTTGAAAAAAGCCAAGGTTAGGACCCGGTCAGCCTGCTGCAAGCGACAGCCACTGGTCAGCTGGACAGATAGTCGCCACAAGTTGTCTCTTGAAGCAGAACACCTTTTACAAGTTGATGCCTATTGGTGGATCAAAATTTGAATTTTTTTTTCGTTCCTTCCTTTCCAAGTAATTCCAATTAGAACCAAATCCTTTTTGCATTACTCTTGGTCGAAGTATGCAGTTTCTATCATACTCTATTCAAAGAAAAAAAAAAAAAACCTCTGAAGTTGGAATAACTGTATATAGTTCCTAGAAAAATCACAAAGAAGTTTTAAAAAATGGAAATACTCGTGACAATGTACCTATGGGGTCCCACCAAATAGTAGGCAGTTCCATAAAATTTGCATTACAAAAAAAAATCTGATATCAAAGTAAAAAAAAAAATAGAAACATAAAAGAGGAAAACGATCTAGTCATAAAATGGCTAGATTTTTGTACGTGAAAAAAATATGAATAAAATGCAGCTTTTATTAGAAGCGCTACATTAAAAAATAACTTATTTTCGTCCTGCATACAAATTTCAAAATGGAAAATATTTCTTCAAATCATGTTTTTTTTATTATTATTCTAAAATTTGTTCCCATGATTTTACTTTTATTTTTACTTTTATTTTTATTTTTATTTTTACTTTATTTAGAATGAGCTACAGTACTACCACGATTTTTTTTCTAGCTCATCATTAAACCTAATATTTCACAGCTGGCTTTCATCGGAAAGAGTGCTGTCATACCAAATTCCACTAGCATTGGATTTTAATGCAAAAGTTGCTGTGTAAATTCAATTTAAATAAAATTGCTAAGTCTATGCAAATTGTTTACAACAGAGCAAATATTTACTCCACTAAAAGGAAAAAACAATACAAAACAAAACATTATATAAACACAAATATAAAAACAAATTACAAACTCCACTACCATTAAAACTCGTTGACGTGAAGCGTAGAAACCGGAAGTCGCAAATTTATGGTTCTAATTTATTCCGAACTGGACCTTATAAAATATTAAATATACGACTTAGTGCTCTGACAGGTGATGACGAATCTAGAAACGCCACCATAAATTTGTCGAAACAAACGGAGATTAAAGATATTATATGAAATATTATTATCCCTTCCAGGTTTAAAAAATGGCACCATAAACAAAACCAATTCTATAAAAGTTCTGTGTAAGTCATTTAAATTATACAAACTTCAAGTTAATAACTCACAAATCTCATTTTCACAATCCTTACGTGTTTCATTGCACCATAATTTAACTTAAACTGAGAAATTAAGACTTCATGCGCAACATTTCCCTTTAGAAAAATAAAAAAGGACCAATGTTAAAGAGAGAAAGGTACCTATCAACTTTTAATGATTGTGCATAATTGGAAAATCAATACATATTTTTCTCTCTTCCATTACTGCCATAGATATTGTGACCTTAGCAGTAAAATTCATCACACAACATACATTTATTCATACAAAAAGATAAATTAACTATTTTCAACCACAAAGCCTACTAAAAAATAGATCTTGATAATATTTCATCGTGGAAACTAATTATAAGCCACACACACGCGTAGAAGAAATAATTTGTTGACATGCTGCCCCAGTGCTTTCCTGCAGTGCAGCACAAAATTTCTATTTTCAAAATGTTAAAAACATTTCCTATTTCCTCTATTAGTTTTTTTCTATCAGTTGTAAACAGTTTATCTTCTCCAAATTACTTTGGAAATAAAAAAAAAGAAAAAAAGAAAAACAATTTTCGACTGTTTGTTTAGTTTCAGCCTAAAAGAAACAAAAAAACGAAATAATTTATATGTAAACACCTCAAAATTGAAAATTCAGTATTTACGAGATGGAAATTACCCAGCCACTGAATATTATAAAAAGTAGGAGGGTTGAAATCCTGATTAGAAAAACAAACCAATCAGCTCTTGGATTTTCTTCCCCACACCGAGGTGAGTGCCCGTATAACCGGGGTTGTAATTACTAACTGTAACACAGATCAGAGGATGCGGGGTGGCGTGTGTAAGATGGGTCGGAGACGGAAGAGTGAGGTGGTAGAGAGAGGCTTAATGAACCTCGTGGTGTTCAGAAACTATGTTGATGAAGACTTTGTTGTCTTATAGGCCCTTAATAACATTGCCGTTAAAAAAAGACCCCAAAAAACACTCGACATTAAAGCGAAGCAATTCCACTTTGGATGAAGCCCAAAAGGAAAAAAAAATAAATTACAATTGTTCCTTTCTACACTGTCTACAAAAGTAATGACATATACTGACAGAAACATATCAAATGTCAATGATTAAACCCTGCAACTTGATCAAGTTGATCAATTGAATGTTTTTTTTTCTTCGGAAATTAGAATTTGTAATAATATCTGTTCGTTTCCCCCAAGCTGCATACTCAAAGTTAAATCCATTTATTGTATCGCGTAAACTCGAGTAGAGTCGAAAAAAGTCTTAAAATAATGTTTGCCAATCCGAATGGGAATAATGCCTCAACTAATAGAAATTAAGCAAACTGGAAATAGTCAAATTACACTGCCAACATCTGCGTTTGTGTTTGACCTTGTTCAGTTCTCGGTCGGATATTCGGCACCAATTCGTGAAAGTCAAAGTGAAAATGAATTTCTTTTCTCAGTGATGGAAGTTCGTGATGAATCCGTGAGAACTGCTTTGTTTTATATTGGTTTTTCAATTACAAAGTCTAGTTTTTCTATGAAGGGGCTTCAATTACAAGGGTAATTAAAGTGTTTTTTTGTCATCTGGATCCTTTACAACCAATAAATAGAAAAGAAAAGTCAAAACAAATAGTATCTAAGTTTATAGTATAACAATAGAAAGTAATCCAATAACAGAACAACAAGATTCAACTGAACAATGTTCACAATGTTCTATACACAAATCAAAATACAATCATGAATTGTAAAGATTGGCAAAATGTACAACTATGGACTAAGCTATTCATCTCTTGAAAGAAAAAGTAGAATTTTTACACTTGAAAATTAATTTTAAATTAAATTTACTTTCTGTTAAAACACATATTAATGAATAAAACAATTCTGAAAAAATGGAGCTCGTTTTCCCTTCTTTTATTGCGTATACTGTCATAAAAACAGCGCATCTTTATTTTTTTCCATTTTTAATAAACAAAAAATGAAGATAAAAAAACTTATAATTCCATTAAGCTTCATTTGCTATCCTCAAGTGATTCAAACGCTTATTGCGCTTGATCCATTTCGTTTAAACTTGAAACAAAATAAACTTTCTAAACTCAAAACCGACCGGTTCCTTCCCCCCCTCCCCACCCCACCAAAAAAAAAATTAAATTAAATGGATCATATGTTTCAATTCCCATTAGTCCTAGCGAGTGCACTTTTCAATTGAATTAATTTCCCAGTACACTTTTTTTCTCTCTTTTTACTTGCACCTCAATGATTCTAAAAAATAATTAAATATAAATCCTATTAAAAAAAATCTATCTAACCAAAACTTGTAAACAACAGAACAAAAAAAAATTAGAGAAAATTAATAGTATTAAATTTGATTCTAATTCAATTGGTAAATGCAATACCTTGCAGTTTATTGCAGTTACGTTTGTGTACAAAACAAAAGAAATAAGATACGTAGTGTTATATTTTACGCAATCTCGTGGCACATTGTCAGATGATCAAATGTTGATGTGGCAAAACAGAATAAAATATTTTTCCTATGTAACCCAAAACGGTACATAACAAAATTTACCTGTTAGCCTGGCTTTCAACCACGAAAACATTCACTATTTTTTTTAAACATACGTATCAATACAGCCACAACTGTTATTTTGATAATGCACCTGTTTAGCAAACAAGAGACCACGAGGTTATAGTTATACATATCGTAAAGTCCACTCCGGATCCATATTAAGAAGTGATGAGTGTCAATTCCATTCCGCATTGTTAAATAACAATGTTCGTGCATGATCGACTGAAGCATTCATATTTAAATTCAAAACCATTATTGTCACTCAATAACAAAAGCGCACCAAAAAATATTTCTATAGTAATCAATAGGAAAATGATCGTACATTTCCATTCCCCTATTGCAAGTTTGTGTCAGATTTCCGCTTAGATTAAAGCGTGAATCAATAGTAAAAAAATAACCATAAATTCAAAACCAAAATTTTGGGGTAATTGCATACAAATTTAAAAAATTTAATTTTTGATATTAAATTTAGAAACTAACATTCGTCTACAACAATAAACTCAAAAATGAGACTACAAATGTCTTGTCGATAACCATAAACAAATGAAAACTGGCCAATGAGATTTAGGATTAAATTCCCCATAACACAACCCCTTTATCCACCCACAAAGAACAATCACCGCAATCTAAACCGCAGGTGTCAAAGGGTGATTGGGTTTTAATGGCACATTTCTGTTCTCAACTTATTGCCCCTTAAATGGCCTCGCATCAACCTAAGAAAAAAAAGTTTTGTTGCAAATATAAATTTATGAACACTGGTAAGCCCAGCGCCGAACGTCCAACGCAAACAAACAACCTTAATGAAAAAGAATGGGAATGGTAAGGACACAGCAGGAAACCGAATAGCGGCCATCGAAAAGTTGTTGATCCCAACTTTATACCAAAATGGTAGAAAAGCCACAAACTTGTTGTTGATAGTTAAACGACGTAGAGTTGTCATTTTTCAACAACTTTAATGAAATGCCGTCTAAAGAACTCTAAACTAGAATTGATTGTTTTTTGTTAATTGCTCGTTTTTAAATCATCCTTCCTGGAATCAATAAAAGCGCTTTATGTAAATAAACCAAATAATCCTCTCGAAATCGTATTAGCAAGTGTTACGGTTAAACGTGGCGCTCTTTTATAAATTGCTAATTAAACTTTTTAAAATCCAATTACACTTTCAAAACTTTATTTTCTACATTTTACTAATCCTAATCCTTAATTAAAAACAGAAAAGGGAAAGAAAAAAGTTACAATTAAGAAAGAAAGTGTATATAAAGTTTTCACATACCGGAAGTACATAACAGAGACGACTCCATGAAGCACAATATTGACCAAGTGATAACCCATTGGCTCCAGTTCATGGATCAGGTAATTGAGCCGGAAAGTCAAAACACACACGGGTCTGTATGACTTATGACTCTGCTCCTGTGATAAAAGAAAGTGATGAAAAAGTAGATTAGACCAATTTTCTTTATTGCACCCAGGAAAACACAACATGGCTATAAAAACATAGCAAAACAAATGTAAACAACAAAAGAATGCTCGCTGCCTGTTTCATTTCTTTTAAACAAAACAAAACGAGATAACTAGTTTAATCCAAATGTCTTTTTAAATAGTTATTTTACTAGAATTTATTTATTTGCTTTATTTTATTTTTTTAATTTCGCTACCTACATCAGCGCTTTTCAAACTACATAACGGGTTTCAACGGTAAAGTCCGCGGATCGGCACCGGTCCACGGACCACCACTTTGAGAAACGCTGATCTACATAGACACCCAAACCCAACTAACAATTTTTTTTTTTTAAATATCATTAAAGCAGGCAGCTATGTAGATATTTTTTAATAGACAACCATTTTCCGTTTGAAACATCGCAGCAGCTATAAATTAATAAGCCGAAATTTACATATCTCGCTTAAATACCCAACTCGGCCTTTAATGCACAGTTGAATCCATCCTTAAATTTGCGCACTCTTCCATGTCCTTAATGAGCATTCGCCAGAGTTTTCGCGTTAAATAGCCACATGGGGGAAGAAAGAAGGAAATCTGGCTTCGCTATGCGCCTAACTGCATTGCACTGAATATACACAAGCCAAATCGTCTAAAAGAGCGAAAGGGGTGAATGATGATGTTGTTACACCTGGGGAGAAATGGCCTTACCAAATGAAAATACGACAAGGAGTCAACCACGCAATCTCGATAAGACGTGTTAGTTGCTTGTGCAGTCTGAAATATTAGCTCTTTTCTCTCTCCCTCACGTAATGGGTGTGTGGAAATGAAACTTCCCCACACTACCACCACTTCATATTGCTTTTATTAAGTTTTTTTTTTTTCCTTTTTCTTTTTCTTCCGCTTCTTTCTGACCCATGTTGCAACAACAACAACACCTTTTATTGCGGGAGATGTTGTTTTCAATTTCCCTTTAAAAACCACGTTAAAGGAAGAAGACACTTGTAAAAAAAAAATGTTTTTTTTTTTTTATTTCCTCCGTTCCAAAACCTCTATGATAGAACTGTTTCAAACGCTTGAAAACGACTTTAATTCCGTATGTCAACACACCAGTAAGCGCTTTAAAACACACTAGTTATTCGTGTCTAGATGAATAATCTCATTAAAAATCTATATGTAAATAATACAAAAATGCAGTTTAAATTGTAATTCGTGGCATTGTATCGTAATTTTATTGCACAAGCTACAATTTTTAAATAAAAATATTTATACATTAATTATTACAATAAAATCATTTTAAAAAAGTATTTAAAATATTTCACAATAGATGGCGCTGGTGCGTTACAACGTGTCAACAGTACCGTAATTAAATTTAATCCAACCCATTTCCGGACGCATTAAAAATTAATCTCATCATATTTTACCTCCTAAAAAGAGACCTAACAACTTTCCTTTACCCAATCACCCTTCAAACACCCGATCTTTAACACCCAAACGCCTTCCAAATTCCCCGTTTCAAAAATAACCATTTTTAATTCCGAAGCAAAAATCAATAGCACCCATTTAAACAACAATCCCACAAACTGACCCCATACTAAATCTTTCAAATTAAATCCCTAGTTTTAACTCCATAAAACCATTTATTCCATTCCGCTAACCCGCTCTTCTTCACAGCCCTTGGAGAAAGAAAGAAAAGGAAAAGAAGAAAAAAAAAAAAAAAATGCCTCCATTGTTCCACATTCAAATGTTTCTCTCTTTCATCATTACAGTAAGCAAATGTGACTTCTAAAGCGTATCACATAAAGCAAACATAGGCTCAGACGTTTCATGGAGCTGCCCCTGGGGAAAGTCACTCGCGAGATTTTACTCAACTCCACCTCACTCACGCTTACTCCTCAACGGCTGTTCTTTATGGACCCCCTGCCACGTAAAGTTTAATCCAAATCCCAGGGCATGCATTACAGAGATTGTGTTCATTACGAGAATCTATAATGTTGGAATATGCTTTCCCGCCAAAACTAGAGCAATATTAGTATTCTACTGTAGAGGGCGAGGGAAAGTGGTTTAAAGGGGAGGCGGCTTCAAAGGCAGATTTGAGCCTGGCACAGATTTCAACTGGGATTACACGACGTGGCCATGCCTGAAGCTCACACTATTTCACAATGATGTCATTTAGTTGCAAGTTAGAGTATTTTTCTTCAAGGTGTAGGAAGATTCCAAAAAGAATCAAAAGGGGTTTATTATACGTGCTGTAATATTTTTAAAGTTGAAAGTACAACATTAAAAATGTGTTTCTAAGGTTTCTAATGTTTCTAATGGTATCTTTGTAGAAGGAATCCAAAAAAGTTTTCGATTTCATCGTTTTAAAACCAAGATTGGTTCGGGTTTGTTTCATCCCACTTGAAAACTTCAGAAGGCCATTCTGGTTGTTTGGTCGAGTCGAGACCACAATCCATGGTCGACTAAACGTTATAAATGATACGATTGAGCTTAAATTAAAAGGCAAAATTGACATTTCAAGTGGAAAGTGCAAAACACATTTCAATACCACATTGCTCTATTGTTTTTACAATTTAATCGGAGTCATTTCTAGTAATTTTTTTTTTTAAAAGAAAAAAAAATTATTCTTTGTATATTTTATGACAGTGACGAAATTAAATTTTTAATATTTAATTTTTAATTAGAAAAAAAAAGTTGACTGAATTTTTTATTTGACTCATCTAATATTCTTGAATTTAAATATTACATATCAATAACTTATTTATTATTTAAAAAAAAAAGTTGGCAAAAAAGCGAAAAGAAAAAGAAAAAAAAAAAAAATACTTGAATTCATAAATCTGTCTGCGCACATACTGCAGTTCTTTGTGGAACACTTTAGTTGATGGTTGAACAATACCCCCATAAAACGTGGAGAAAAATAAAACACATGCCACAATTGTGTTTTACTGTCTGCCAAATGGCAATCAGTTATTTCTCGACATGGAAATGACACGTAGCTATTCTGGATACCCCTACATAACATCTTTAAACATCCCCATAATTCGTGGTAACATTCCCACACCATGTTGGAACGAAAATTATATATCAGATGAACTCGGTAACATTAACTAAAGCTCCAAATAAAAATCAATACCACTTTTTTCTCGCAATAGAATCCAATTTTTTAAAATGTTTATCTTCAACTAATTTTTTAAAAATTTATCACGTCTGCTGCCAAGGGAGATATAACGTGGCATTCTAACCTAACCTAACCTAACCTAGCCTATCTTAAATGCTGCAATAGACTCTTTGTGTCTGAGAAAACTGCCTCGCAAGCAGAAAATGAAAGTCCGGATACTTTTACTCATCAATAGGCATTTACCCTTGTCAACAGACACTTCTTTAAGTACCGAACTCGAATTGGTCAATCCATACATCCAATATCTGTCCTCTTGGATGAGGAAAACCAATTTGCAATCCTCGCGTATTCATTAATAATACAAAAAACTTTTTCATATATGGTATAATTATATATTCTTTTCTTTTTTCTCGTATATATCTCATATATGATAATGCCGAATGTACCAAAAGTAAATTACCAAAGATAAGTGGCCTGGTCTCGACTCAATGCGAGTCGAGAGATCCTCTCTGCCAGTGTAATGAACAGAGAGAGTCATCAGAAGCAAGGACCTCCACGTTTAAGACACCCTTTAATGGCGCCATAATTCTGTGCTCACTAATTTCCTGCGCTATTGATTCTACACACTCTGAGATCCTCGCAAAATATTCCAGCAACCTCTTATATTTTAACTAAATAAAGAAACTTTTCAGTCAGAAAACCTTAATTGCCCGTTAGGTGTTTAAAAAGTTTAACCTTCAAACATCTTTAAAGTGTTGCAGTCTCCCACCCTTCTTTCTAAATTAGTTTCATAAATTGTATTGTTTCTCAGTTAACGTGATATTTTATGTGTAAATCTTATTCAAATTTAAAAAATATATATTTTAGAAAGTAATCTCTTCCGATTTTAGACTCTTCCTAGAAAGTCTACGATCTTAGTTCAACTTTTGTACGAAATCAAAGTCATTTTACCATGATATTACAATTAATTACATTTAACCAATGGTTATACAATTTCCTGAATTTTAGAATGGAAATTTTCTTTATAACTTTCATTTCCGTGGTTTGATAATAAACTCATTCAATAATAAGAGGCATATCCGAATAAACAGTTTCGCACTTCACGTTTCCAATGTCAGATTTGCTTTTAATTAAAGCTTCGTCCTGTCAATTAAACTGCTTATAACGTAATAGATTATTCCAAAACTGAACCCTTCGAATCTTAATTTCTAAAGTAAACTAAAGCAAACTTTAAAAAATATTGTTATACCCACAGAGTTTTTCTATTCTAATCTGTACATTTTTGCTAGATTAAGTAAAAATAACCAGAATTGCTTACATGGCAGTCGGCATTTCTCCCTCTCTAAACCACTGCAGTATCCCTTTAAGGTTTTAAAAATTAAGTGCAGCATTTTACTTTACCTCAACGTGAAGACGACTGTGGTTATAAAAAAAAATTGTATTTTCAGTTCAGTTCAGTTCAGGATCCAACAAACCCATTTATTATTATCATTAATATTATCATTATTATTCTTACTTAGAAATTTACTTATTTATTCTCTTTATGGGGTTTTGTTTATATATCGTAAATTGTTTTCTCTTGTTTCATTTTTATTTCATTTACTTATTTATTTATATGTTGGAGTAAAGTGATTCCGACCTTTAATAGGTTCAAACATTCTTCATTTTATCATAAAGTGAATAATAATGAACCGTTCAACCCCATCACGTCTACGTAGATTCTAGAAACTTCTCCCATTTTAAGCCCCCAAACACGCTTTAAACAGTGCACGTACGGTATATATATATATCTATTTGTATGCACGCGCAGAAGAATTTGTATTACATTTCTATGGCAATGAATTTATCAATGCCAAAATTTTGACGAAATTACATCTAAACGGTATTAATTAGTGGCAAACAAAGCAAGATAATTGTCCATTATTATTTTATGAATATAACAATTTAAAAAATAAAAATAAAAAAAAAAAAACCTACAAAATTTTTTCCTAATTAACTTTTCTTAAAAAAATCCACCCAGACAAAACAGCTTCAATTTACTAAAATAATTTCCTATTTTTTCCCCTCATTTTTTTTGAAAGAAATTAAATTATCATCCCCAACAGGTAAAATTAAACTCATTTTAATTACGATTCCCACCGGATCGTATGTTTTCCTCGTACTAATCAAATTTCTAGTTCTAATATTTTTAAAATACAAAATGCAGTATTAATTATAACTGTTACAAAAGTAGAATTCAATTCACCATATGTTGTCTACACGTGGGAAAACTTTCAAATTGTGCAGGTGAACAAACAAAAGAATCCATGTCAAAAATGTTCGTCTTCAACTCCCATCCTACCTTCGCCCTACCTTCAATCACTCACTTTGCTTTCAGCTGACCATTTCTGACATCGCCCTTTATACATAAATAAATAAATGATTACTTCTGCACAAATATAAATATCGTAAAAATCAGTTTGCCTCACTTAACTTATTTATCTTCGACTTAATCCTGCTTTAAAACTGTACTAAGTCGAATCGAGTGACCTCTTATACAACCCATGGTTAGATAGGCGCTGGTCATTACATCTGGACCAATATAGAATTAATGGTTGACTTTATGGAGTGTAAACTGTCCCCATGCATCAAGCACCAACCGACTCATAAAAGAAAGATTACAGTTCCGCCATGTTTCATCATCTCGTGTTTTATGATCTCAAAGATGTGCACATTTCTTTGCTTACTACAAAACCCTTTATATTACATCCATTAATACGAGTAAAAGAATATATCCGTAGGAGATTGGCGGAGATGGCTTTGATCATTCTACCCAACCGACTTCCCATCAACACGACATCATCGCCAACACGATTCTCCCTTTCCCTTGCAACAATAAACAGTTCAGAAATGTAGAAATTACTGGGTCGCGACAAAAAGTTGGGTACTAGTAATAAATTGTTTTAAAAATGTGTTTTAAACAATTTCAATCATTTTAGTGTCTAATGATTGTAAAACTAACTATTTCATATTAAAATAGTGTTTTTTTTAAGTTAATGACAGAAAAATGAAGTTATTCCTTTACTGTATTTTTTGAAGCATCACTATTTTGATATTGCAGTTTCCTGGAATTATCAATCAAGCACCAGTTTTGGTTTATCCAATCCTAATAATAGTAATAGTTTTGGTTTATCCAATCCTAATAATAGTAATAGTTTTGGTTTATCCAATCCTAATAATAGTAATAGCTTTGGTCACAATTCCTCCAGTTGATCTAACTGTACTTCCCAAAAAAGACAAATATTTTGAAATAAACTGACCTCAACCCCACCACTGTGAGAAAATCATCAAAAACGCCACGAAAGCATTAAGGTGCATTCAAAATTTCTTTTCTTTGCTTTTTTTAATACTGTTTTTGGTTTTTGTATAAACAGCACAACAGAAAGCAAATAACACACCTAACTGTGAACTGGTGTGAGGCAATTACATTTTTGGGCCTGTTTGTCGTTTAGTTTTTTTCGTCTCGGTTTTGTGAGTAAATCGCATTTATATATTTACATAACATGACGTACAAAACTGGAATGTACCGTACGTCACGTGACATAACAGAAGGCAGCAGACTATAACTTGCCACTGCGCATCGTCACGTTATGTCACATAACGTTTCAACGTAATGTAAAAGTTACTAACGATTCGTAAAAGTTACTAACGATTCGTAAAAGTTACATAACGTAATGTAACGTAAAAGTTACACAACATAACGTAACGTAAAAGTTATATAACGTAATGTAACGTAAAAATTAAATACCTTAACTTAAGGTATTTAATGTAACGTAAAAATTACATACCTTAACTTAAGATATTTAATGTAACGTAAAAATTACATACCTTAACTTAAGGTATTTAATGTAACGTAAAAATTACATACTTTAACGTATGTAACGTAACGTTAAAAATACATAACAGGGTACCCAACTGAGTACACCATGGTGTAGTGGTACCCAGCTTTTTGTCGCAACCCGAAATTACTACACTTTGGCCCAAAATAAATATCAGATCCATATATGACCTTTGCCCTAAACGATAGTACTCCAGAGACCAGACACAATGAATTTCAATCCAAATTAGATAAAACGAGCATTGTTTACTAGCTCCAATAAATATATTTAAGTAAGTGAAATTAGTAAAATCACGTTTTACTTGCAGTTAACGTATTTTGTTGTTTAAACATCATGCGCATGCCCACTGCGACTGAAAACAAACACACTCGGCCGCCGTTTTTCAAGTTAGATCAGGACAAGCTGATTAAACGTGTTGCTTAAAATGCTGTTTAATCTAAATTACTTTGTGAACGCGCCTAGTGTCAAAAAATGCAGTTCAACGCCACACCGTGCGAACCCTTTCCACCACAACATGGGTTATAAAAAATGTATCCCGTCCCCTTTTAGAGGAAATAAATTATTTATCGGCTAGCTTTCGAAAGCCACAGAATCCAGCACCAATTATATAGCCTAGTTCAACGAAACGAACGAACGAACAAAACAAACAACCAACAACAACAACCAAAAAAACCCATATCTCAAGTTGCTCATCTCGAACAACAGAAAACATTAAACTTTATTAAGCGAAACGAGTTTCAGTGCATCACGTGAAACATCCTGCACTATCAACGCCCCCTCACCTAATTACACCTAGTTAGCCGTGACAAGCTCCTTTCTCGGTGCCATTAATGGAATATGCATATATTAATGCAAGCAGTCATATTGTGGTTTCTAATCCCTCTAGCCCAACTTGTAATCTTGGCAATGAAATTTATTGCCCCGTTGTCACTGCCATTTTAATTTATGTAGAAAATGTAATTTACTCACTGCCAAGTGGCCTAAAACCCCTCCCCTCCCTCTCCCCCTCCAACCCATAACTGCATTAACATTATGACCCACTTATAATATCAAGTGAAAGCACCAACTCTTTATTCACTTTCCCATTTTTGCCAATTAGACGATGAATTGAAAGCGCTTCCGCCTCAAGGGACCACCCACTTGAATCAACTAGCGTCCACTCTGCTGAACTTCAAAGTGGTCAAGCAATTAAATCGGTTAATCTCAAAAGGGCTTTGAAATCAAACCACAAACGAACTGGCAACAATATTTCGAGTGGTTGGTCCTATAAAACAGGCTTAAAATTAAAGGACATGTAAACTATTAGGCGCTTGTGTTTGTTTTCCATCTTGCTTGTGAGAACATTAAACAGCTGTTTCTGTTGTTGCAGATCAATAGGCCCGAGTGGTGATGGAAATGTTCTACATTTCAATTAAATAGATTACAACAAGCTCGATTTAATTTATGCGTAAAATTGCAAGTAACTCCCGGTTTTTTCTCCCCTTTCGACGCTTCCTGACGGCTACAATTAGGAGGAAACTGAGAGACGTATGTATCAATGCCTATCCAAAATGAGCAAAGATTTCTCCTCTTTCGGCTTTCAAGACTCTTGACGTCTTTAAGGATGAACCTGAATAAAGTTAAAACCCTTCATTCGAGAGTCTAATTAAACTACTGATGACCCTACTATAGTACAGAAAGCGAAATTGCACAGCTGTCACACTGTATTACACCAGGAATTAAGTTAAACGCATAAAAGTTGCAACGTCTCAACAATGTCACGAGCTTCAACTTCTGGTTCACTATTCCAAACAAGGCTAGTTAATTGGCACTATATGACTTTCTCTACTTCCAGGCTGTGATTACGTTAGTGTTATTAATGACAATGCTTTTAAAAAAAAAATTGCCCGCGCTAATCAAATGAGTTATTTAATGAAAAATATATTATGAGGTTTCACACAACAGATTATAATCCATTTTTTAGATTAAATTATTTCCAAATAATAACTCGTTCAAACTGCGCATGGGTTGTAATCCAGGATCAATAATCCTCTCCAGACTGATTTAAAAATTTAAAAAGTAAAGATTATTGCAAATGGCACCCGATTTGATGATTTACCGGCCCGACAATTCTGCACACGATATTTTCAAACTACTTCTATACTACTACTACTACTACTACTACTACTACTACTACTAGAAAAGCTATCACTCGATTTGAATCATCGAGACAAATCGATCCGTGTATAGTACTTTAAATAAAATAAACGAACTTGCAACTCGTATATGTCAGACGTTTATTTGGCTATGTTTCAAATCCAGGCCGCCATTTTACTGTTGCGCCGCCCTGGTGTTGATTTGGACCATCGAATTAATCCTGCTTTGATAAAACTAAAAAAACTTAAGAGCTCATGTCTTGTGTTATAATCTTATATTTTTATTATTGGATTATAACACAAATAAAATTATAATCTGTTCCACAAAACCCCTCAGTGCCTTCATTACATGAATTAAGCATGGAAAATTCAAATTTCAATAATAATTACCAGAATTAAGACAGAAAATATTGATATTTCAAAATTAGTATAAACTACGCATCCAAAACTTTCAAACTAATCCCATATAGTCAAGCTTCGAGGATAATATTACACGCAATGTTAATTTGATTTTTAACTATCCCATAACTCAATCACACAAGCTTTGTTGGTGTGATAATATACACAGTTACCCCTATTTACCTTTACACAATAAATGTATAGTAATAAATAACAGCAGTAATATTTATTCTCTTGTCCATAAAGATACCATAGAGCAATAAGTAATTGTCCATAAAAAGTCCGCGCTCCGATTTCCTCGACACAAAAAGGGCCTAAACACTTTAATTGCATTTTCTAATCTCAAGATCGAAATGGCAGCAAATGCAATTGAAGCCATCACGATTATGTGTGAAGCTCATATTGTCCAACGGTTAATCCTCACGCCATTTACTAACTGACGTACGATCAAAGAGCAATTCACCTCCAAATCCACGTCCACCAAATGTAGTTGAATCCATCACGACAAGGACAGATCTCATCTAGTAGAAAAGCATATTTGCGCTGATCATATCACACCTGATCTACCGGAACTTCTTCCAACTCACCCCTACCACCCATTACTTTCCTCATCCACACCTCTAACACGAACAGCGTGCTGGCGCTGGCTCCATCCATCAATCTTTAAGGCAAAGTTCAAACTCAGCAAAAAGGGGACAAAGAAAATCCAACAAACTCGACCGGAAGTCGTTTATTTTGACCCGCTCTACCAAATATGAAGTTGGAAGCAATTTTTTGCTGTCAGAACTCTGATTTTAGTCCTGTGCCACTAAAATCACGTTAACCCAATAATGCAGTGGACTAAATTCAATAACAATAAAAAAAAAAAGTAAAACTGTCACTCGTGAGTTACATTTTGTTGTTGAAATGCTAATAGATGTCAATATAGTTATACAAAAACCGCAAATTTATTTAATTATCTGCGTGCTGTCAATGGGAGCAGTTATCAGTCAGTGATAGTGACGTATATTTATTCATTCGCTGTTTGGTGACAGGAAGTAAATGATTTATTGATTTTGAATTGACATTTAAACTATACTTTAAATCATATAAAACTTCAATTTCCTGATACAGCGTGTTTGGACTTGTGGCCAATTTAGAATCTATTAACGCCACAGTGTCCAATTTGTCTTCGGGTATTTCCAATCTGTAGAAAGAAACCACGACCACTGTAAATCATCGCTTTAGTAGATATATATATTTTTTAATACGACACTTAAAAAAGAAAAATGGCTTTTAAAAACTACATTCTAGCATCAAACTTCACCTGCAAGATTCTTGTAAGTAATTTCATTTCCTAATCTCAGTTCCAATATACTGAAACTGCTGCCGAATCAATAATTTCGAGTCCACACGGTGCCATTTAATCACTAGAAGGGTATTCCTTTGTCAATAGACTACAGGCGTGATTTAATCAACATTGCACTTCGATTAGAAAAGCATTTTTATAACATTGCAACGTATTTGTCAGTATAAAACAAACTTCAACTCATTTTCTTTTTGAACAACTTTTTTTCTTCATGTTTTATTATTTTATTACTAAACTGAATCAATTGGTTCCGTCGATTACTTTGAATTGGCAGTATTGTAAGAAACAAAATTGAGACTTTTACTTGCTCAACAACAAAAAATTATTGCCCACCAAAATCGCTTCTACTTTCCACCAAGTGAGAGTCGTCTATGTAATTTTCCAAACTCCTGGCTATCCACTTCTTTGATGTAAAAAAAAAAAAAAAAAAAGAAAAAAAGAAAAAAAAAAAAAAAAAAAAACTGCAGAATAGAATTCTATTATGCAGATTGCAAGTTGAATGAAGATTAAGCAAGGTAAAGAAAAAATCATTTGGAATATTGCCACAAAAGCCTAAGAAATAAAAAAATTTTCCAATCATGACCCGTGATTTCCAGGGGCTGGAAGTCAAATGAGTTTCCTTTCTTTTCTCCCTCCTCTTTCTTTTCTCTCTCTCTCTATCCTTTTTCTTGGTGTCACATTCCTTATTTTTTTTCTTCTTTTTATTTTTTTCTTCATCTCCCCTTTGGTAGCTGTGTTTGTCAGACGTGCTACTGGCTTTGGGAGGTGGTGTGCATTTTGGAAGATTGTGTAAAGAAAAACAGAAATGAAAAATACCATACAAGTGAGAAATATGTGATCCGAACACACTTTTGTGCTTGTGGCTTGGAATTTCAATTTTTTTCTAAGTGAACTCAGCTATAAGAAATAAAGGTAATGTATCTTGCTTACTGGAATTCTTCTCTTTGCGGTATATTTCCAAATTTTTCAACGTTTAAGAATTTTTCCATTCGTTGCTCGACGAAAAACATCAAGAACAATAGCGTCAACTCATTCTGCCGTTCTAGTTTGCTCATTACACCGAATAAAAGTAATAAATTAAAAATATTTGGAAAATTAAAAAAAAAAAAAAACATTCTAACGTACAAACCAAAAGATATTGCAAACAAGATAATTTATACAGTCATCTGTTGTGTTGGTACACAATAAAGTATCTGATTTCTGTGTGTAATATGTAAATAAAGTGGTCAGCTTGCCATAAAGTAATTAGTAATATTACCCATTATATTTAACATCAAAGAATTACAATGTAACTCTAAAAGTTTGATAAATAGACAGAGAAAGGGAAGACTGATTGCATTTTACAATTGCAAATTGATGCAAAATAAAAACTTGGTAGTTGAATAATTCCAGATGCTAATGACATTAAATACTGTGATGAAGTGTTGTAAAATCCAGCTCTGCCTTCTGATCACCTCTGGGTACAGTTGGGTGTAATTACACCATATACAGCTCAAGAATAATGTGCATTTCAAGTTTCACTAATTTTTTTTCTTCTTCTTCTTCTTTTTTTTTTTTTGACTGACTTTGGATTTAAAACTTTTGAGCTAACTACAAATAAGTGTTTTCAATGGACGTAGGACTATAGTTGCATGATACAATTATCACAGTTTAAATCAAGTGTATTTTTTATTTAAAAAAAGTCATTTGGAAGCAATTTTTCCATTTAGTGTGTTACAACGCAAACGTCAATACTTTGTGAATAATGTAAAAACCAAAATAAAGATCAAGATAGCAAGCTTCCAAAGTCGCAAGACAAATCAATACCAAATTATTTATTTAGAAACAGTTGTGACCGCAGAGATCACTACGTGGTCGATATTGTAAAGACGATATATACCAATGTTTCGTTTTACAAGTTCTAACTTGGTTTCAAACGTTTGAAACCGAATTCTGTCAACCTCGATTTAAATTATTGTTTTCTTCTGAAAATCTGATCGCTGATATATTCCAAACCCCTGCCAATGACCAAGAAAACTAATGACAGGTATTCGCGCCAAAGTAATAGTGATGAATGACCATTGCTTACTGGACCATTCAGTTTGTTTAGAGACGCATCTGACATGCAGCAAAATTGCTGCAAAAAATGAGCGAACAATGGATAAGTCAAAAATACTATTTTTAAAAAATCTCGATGGAAGCCATAATTCAGAATAGAATCACAAATTACTTATACACACGTAACTTTAAAATAAAAATACATTTACATATATGTAATTTTTCTTACTTTTCATTGCTCAATAATTATGTAGAGTGCTGTCATTCATCAAATCACCAATTAATTAAATAACCCCCAACTATAACAAGTAAATCAGAGCCGCCTAATCGATCGTTACTAAGTAAACAAATCAAATTACATAAAGCATCGGAGTAACGTGTCGATCGCACAAGATGGATGTTTGTTGATAATATGTCAAAGGTCACCGACAGCAGAAAATTGATCAAACGAGTGAAAATTATAGATCAGTACGACCTTGGTCACCACAGCTATACCAGCAAAATAAAATACAATTATAATAAAATTGACCGATATGCTTGTACCTCACGTTCAATTCTTATTTGATTGACATATAACTCTCAGAATTCTACATATTCAAAAACACAATTTTACTAAGTACAAGTTGCCTCGTGGAGTGATTCAAGGATTAAAGACTTGGCCTTTCTTATTTACTGCCAAGACCTTCTCCCAAATAGGTAATACAATATTGACGTTAGAACCCCTTTGTCTATTGATTTCGATATGATCTAACAAGCTCATCATCACAATTCTTGATGACTCGCAAGAATTTCAAGGATTTGGCACCAAAACATGAGGAAACAATCCAAAGTTAATTTTGATCCTTCTTCGATTAGATTATTCTGTAAACTTTTATTCGTTTCACCTTTTTATAAAATTATCCTCGCTTCACTATCCCACTCTCAAAATAAAACTCAAAAGTGTCTCATCGAGTCACGGTCCACTACATAAATGAGAAAACAAGGCATTAGATCAGTGAAGGAGAAAGAAAGACACACAGGAGAAAAGAGTATATGGCAAGTGTCAACTTCAGCATCCAATATTCTTTCCCCACGACAGCTACAATCCTGTCACACAATGAGTCACATCCTTCTTGGCCCCCCTCAGCTTGACAGTTAGCCTATGAGGTTGGCTTGCTATATCCAGTCGCATGATTTCACTGCACCTGCAATGATGAGCAAAACCAAGGCGCATGCGCATTCTCAAATTCATTGGAATACGTGACATCTGCTGGCTAAGCCTAATAATCTTGCCAACACTCCTGAGCACAACACCATTGCAAATACCTTGGGTCATAAGCAGGTTCCTCGAAAGTCACCTGCCCCTTTTGACAACATAACGGTTGTGTCTGATGGATGGTTATGACACTCCTCGTTGATTTATATGCAGAGTATAAAACATGAGGATCCTATCACCTGGAATCGAAAAACCCACTTTTTACTTTTTATCACCCATGTCTCGTACTGCCCAAGGTTGAAATGACTTAAACCATCAACTGAAAGAATAATTATATCGTATATATGCGCGGCATATTTCATTTCTTTTATATGAATCAATAATAATATAGAAAATATAAAAAAGTGAGAATTCTAATAACCATTAATTAATTAATTAATTCAAATAATACTTCAGTTGAAAATAACACGTGTTTTAATTTTTTTTATAGTCATTTTCCGTTTCTAGAAGTCCCGTTAAACCTTATGGTAAAATGAATTACTCGTCTGTGATTTAGTTGTAGTCCCTTGGTATAGTGCACCTAACTGTTTGGTAAACACGATTCCCAGTCATGGATTCTTTGTAGTAGCAAAGATGTTTTGTTTTTCTCTCATTTTAAGAATTAGTTTTAATTTATTATAGTTTAGAAATTATTTTTTTACGCAGTACTGTAAATGTTAGTGGCGCCACCTCCAATCCTTAACTAAAAACTATTTTTTTTTCTTCGTTTCTCCACCGTTGAATTTTATATTGACAACCAGTTCAAAATGCTATTTAGTATTCTTTTTGAAGATTATAATTAATATTCAAAAAAAAAAAACAAAAAAAAAAAAACGCACGTATTTTTATTTAATAAAAAAAAAATAAAAAAATAAAAAAAATTGATTTTCAATAGTCAATAGCGCTCCTCCTAATAGCATTTCATTTGTTTTTCCAATTACCTAATTTTTCATTAGTAAAACTACAACTACTAAAGAAAAAATTCCACTCTTTATTAGCTATGCACGTAAAACATTAAAATAAACTTACATTACCCATTTTAATTACGAGAAAAAACCAAACCGTTTCAACTTGCCTTTACTAATATACAGCCTAACTAAAAAAAAAAGTAACAAAAAAAGCAACTTAATTACTCAATTCCAATTATTTTCAAATTTGCCCTTTAAACAAAACATAACATAAAAAAAAAATCCAAGAAAGAAAAAAAAAAACTAATTTCTCCTTCTCTTTATTAATCACCTGTGACCTTTAATTACACAAACCCCCAATATCCCATCATCTAAAAGAAATTTATTCCCTTTTATAAATTAAACCTTTAATTAATTCACAATGTCCATTTAATGAATTGCTTTATAAAAATAGATAAAAAGAATCAAGAGGAAAAAAAGTAATAACTTGGCACAATTTTCAGACGATTCCACAGAGCGAGAAACACCTCCATTAGCTGATAGCAATAAGTCATGATGAGTTGAGACTGCATACACAACTCGTTGCGTCTCAGTATTAGCATATTGATCGCGTCAACATTTGAACGCGATACAATTACTGAGAACTCGCCAGACCTCAACACTTGACATGCTCCAGTGCTTTTCACTGTCCATTGTCTTTTGCTACACCTAACTGTCATTAGGAGGTGCCTGATGCATCTCTGATTAGCTATAATTCCCGCTTGTGTTTCTTCCTCGAGCCAACAGCGGCATAAATTTGCATGTTTTCCACCCTTCAAACAACCACAGACACCACCATCGTGCGGTTGAGAAAAAGAGAGAAGAAAAAAAAACAGAAAAAAATGGCCAATGCCAAGAAAAGGAAGCGGAGGAAATAACCGGTAGTGGGCTGGAAAATTTGGCTTTGCTTATACCACGAATCGATTCAGCTCTGGTGGTTAAATAGCACAAATGCCAGTGTAAGAGGGCGTAAGTGAAATGGACCAGTATTTGTTTGAGGTAAAAGACACTTGACTTTCAATTTCCATCGATGCGTGTTACTATTAATTGACTACGGATTGGATTAACCGATGATTTTTTTCCACTTTAACGAGTAAATCAGTAATTGAGTACGACTGCTGAGGCTCGTTGCATTAGGCGATTTAATAATTTAATTCTTAATACAGAGAATACACACATCCGATGGTTGTTTAAGATTAAGTAGAGAAAAAAAATTAGATTTCAATTTAAAGGGCCCAACTGTGTTAAATATAAATATGGAATACCATTAGAATTACAAATAGTGGAAATGAAAGAAAGAAAAAAGTATTGGTTCTATTCATGGGAAAACACACGCTCGAGAATTTGTTACAAGATCCGGGGAAACTTCCTTGGGGTCGACGAGATTTTTCGTGATCGAGCGCGTTGAGTCACGGAATCGGAAAAAATTGGGACGGAGGATCGACTGGGTGAGATGGAATAAGGGATCAAACGAAATGGAGCACAGCGAGATTGTCGAAAATATGTTTATTGGAATTGTTAATACGGTAATGGTAATCGATTACGGTACTTATAAATTTGTTAATTATTAATAAGGATTTTACATGTAATTAATGTTTTCCCTCAATACAATAATTTTATCATTTACAATTATAATTAAAAAATGAAAGAGGCTATTGTCCCCCAACCTAACCTAGGCAGTTTTTGTTTGGTTGCCTCGTAAAGGTGCGTTTTCAAGTGCGATTAAAAATCGCGCCTGGTACATTCACGTGGTATTTATTTATAAAAAAGAAGAAAATACTGCTGTTGCATTTTCTTTAGGTTATTTCGCAAAAAAAAAAAAAAAAAAAAAAAAAAAAAAAAAAAAAAAAAAAAAAAAAAAAAAAAAAACAGATTAAGAAACGATTTTTTTGTGTACTCAGCCCGTACACAAATATACGCATGGTCATCTTGTGGTTCGCCGCTAAACCGCGGCTAGGAACTCAAAGACGACACATTTAGGTTTCAGTCCAAAACACAAGTGAATTCCTTTATTGATACAATGGTTGCGGTTGCCTAGCAACCGCAACAAAACACCGCCGCCGTATGCATGCAAACAATGCGGTACGCGTTAACACTAGTGCAAAAGCGCTAGCGTAATAAACACTGATTAGCTGAATGCAACATCACTCCCCCCCCCCCCATTTGGGCTGAGGAAAATGATGCGCACGCAACCAAATTTTACCCCGAAATTCCTAGTATAGAAAATTCAACTAAAACGAGTCACAAAATATGTCAAATGGCGCGAACGCCTATAAAACGTATCTCAAAATTTGTATGACTTAACTATATAATAAAAGTATAATTTTTAACAAATTCAAAATCGACAGGCCTAACTATTTCTTCTTTTGCTTGGAACCACTTGCACTACTCTCATCCTCCGGCCGATATCTCTCCGGGAGACGAATGTCGCGAGCAGGCCGCACTCGTGTGGCACTTACTACAGCGGACTTCTCCACACGCTCCAAAGCCTCGACCAACTCCTCGGGGCTCACGCTCCGAGTGCGGACACCCGGCGCAAGGACCGCTGCGACGCCATCGTCTCGCTCGGCGCCCTGCGGAACCACAGGTGGAAAGAATACGACCGGTAATACACTTGCTTTCACGTCCGCATCATCCGGAGAAAGGAACACATCATCGGAGTCGCTGGACACATCAACAGCATCCGCGACAACCGCAGGAGGCGGACCGACGTCGAAGATCTCCTCGGGCCCAGAATCAGATGACCCGTACTGGACCTCCGGCGCTTCAGGTAACACGACCTGCAAAACCTCTGAAGGGCGCCCGCTACCCAACCACACGTCCATTTCCTCCACCACCTCCTCCTCTACGGGTTGTAAGCCGTCCGGCGCGA